>VAHH01000133.1:0-56087 GCA_013357305.1 Radopholus similis
GGGGTGTGAAAGTGATCACAGTGACGTCACTGTCACTATCACTGTCACTGTGACCCCTCTAAAGTGACGTCACTTCAACACTGATTTATATATTTATATCCAAATTAACGCATATCTTCGGTATAAAAAATTTAAATTTAAAATTAGATTTTTTGATTTAAACATATTTTTAAGAGCAACACGCAAAAGTACATCGTTTAAGCGATTAATTTATGGTCTTAGTCAGCAAACAATGAATACGACCCGTAAACAATGTTAAAACTAAATGGCTTTAACTACATGTTTTGATGTTTTGCCCATTAAATGGTTACGCCGTTATATATGAACTTTTGCCGCAAAAATTGCATTAAAAAATGAACGGTCGAGGACGCTTACAAATTTAAATACAAATAGTATTTAAATTATAAGTACTTAAAAGGGGAATGTGGAAAAATACGCCACCCTTTCTTTCACATTAGTTTGACTGTTTCGTCCCATTTATTCCTGCTCCCCATTCCTTTCTTAATTCAAACTCCAAAGTCAATCGCGTATAAGGCCAATTGTCAAATGTGGCGTTGGCTGAGGTATCAAATCCGAATTTGGAGTCTGCCAATTAGTCAAATTATTACTTTTAATACTTGATAAACATTTATTTGAAGAGTTGAACTTGAAAGTTATAGCTTTCGACGCGAATTGACTCTGTTCACGGACAATGAACATTTTTTAAAAAATCCAAAATGGTTTAATTGCAAATTTTTAAGTTCCTTTAAGCTCTGCCCGAAGGCAGAGCAAAAACAAAATTTTCTGGGGAATCGGTAAGTACTGAGCCAGATCTTGGTCGGACAATTGGGCACCAGATAAATTTGGACAATTGGGCACCGATGGACAATTGCGCTACTCAAAAAAAGTCCTCTTTGGGCTTGAACCCGTAAAATTGATCACTGCAATTTTGGCTGTGTTAAGTCGGTTGGATCAGCTTTCAAAAAAAATTAGGTAAATCACTCCGCGACAAATTTTTGGTTGAAAACGTTTAAAAATTTAAAATGTTCTATATTTAAATTTAAGAAAAGAAGTCTCCATTGGGGCTCACCCCATAAAATGGACGCCAAAATTCAAAAATTATTTTTGAATTTTGGAGTCAAAAATGAAATCGATGTTGCATTGTAATTTTTTGAACGCCGATTTTTTGGGGTCATTCGCAGAGTTTACTGTCGTCCAATCAAAGATTGAATGTTGGATTTTGGATTGTGATTGAGACGTTTTTTAATGTTGTATTGTTTACAACCCATAAAATCCAAGTGGCGATCCGCCTTCGGTTCGTTTTCCTCTTTTTATAGACGCATAACCTTTTTCCGCCCCAAATTTACTTCTTTCCGCCTCGTATATGTGTTCTCCCCCCTTGTAGCCGTAAATTTGGGGCGGAAAAAAATGGCATGCTTTTATAGAACTCATAAACATATTTCGCTTCCAAACAATAAATGGATTGGGTATTTGCCTGTTTAATTTTAGAAGGACAAGTTAATCGCCAAAGCAAAAATTTGTATTAAAAAAGGTATATCAAGCGGTCTCGGTTTCGCGCGAGAGTGTTTAATTTATGAGTGTTCAAAATATTTTTTGAATGAAGTTTTGGATTTTTTTGAGTTCATAAATTCTTTGTTTTTTACAATTTTCTTAATTTAATTATTGTATGGGTCTAAAAATTATTTTTTAGATTCCAAGAAACCCATAAACTAATTTTACATAAAATAAATAAATGCATATAATAAAATAAACATATAAGGTAAGAAATCAAACGAAATACTCATTAAATTATTGCTCATCATGGACAAAATTTGTGTGAAAAAAATCAATAATATAGTCGAGACGAAATTGCGCAATTCTTCAGCGTGATGTTTGGCTACCGGTACATAAACATTTGAATCTACAACCCATCAAGTAGTTTTGGGGGGAAGAGGGAGAAGAGAAAGAGAGTGGTGGAACGGAGAAAACAATTCAGAGTGGCTGCATTGTGATTTAATGGTTGAGGCTTGGGTCTTGTCATAATTTCAGAATAAAGAGCGTTTGCTGGACGATTTGCCCAAAATGTGACACAATAATTTTACGGGATGTGCCCCATTGAAGAAAGGAGATTTGCCCATAAGTACTTCTCCCTCTGACCATTTCTTTTTACTCTACAGAGGTCAAGGAACGCGGGCGCTCTTTTGTCAGATTATGGCAAGAACCCAGCACCTTATACAGCAAGTGGGCATTGGACTAGTAGCAGAGGGAGAACGATAACAAATGGCCGAATTATTAAAACACCCCATAAAATATTATTTACTCGAATTAAATTGAGTAGACAATCAGATGAACAAAAATATCCGCAACGAGTGAATCCAAAAATTGGAAATAAATGTAATTTTCAAAATTCACCTTTATTTGCTTATTTTAAAGGCTTAACTTTCATTTACTGCCAAATCTATTTGAATTTATTTACATAGTAATATTTTAATTTTGTTCCTGCATACCCATCTTAGAATTTTATATTTTATTTGTCCTCTCATGCTCAAATGCATGAGTTCAATGAAATGACTCTTGTAACTTTTGTATGAGTTGCAAAATTGCAGCAACTTAAAGCGACTTTTGTCTTCTCTGAATTTAATTTTAATTTAGGACTCAGAATATTTTTAGTAAAAGTAAGTCGGCATTAATTTAAAAAAAAAATAATCATTTTAATTCTCGTGAAAAATTTTGGTCTCAAGGGATCCAAAATAAAATTGATCTTTTGTGTGCAGCTTGCGGATGGGACGCGACTTAGCTTATAAACGCATTGGTTCCGCAAGCGATCTATGACTATGATTTGTGTAGTGTGTCAGCTGGTTAAATGGAGTCGCGGCTAACCATGTTCACACTCGAGTTTAATTTATCAACCTGATCAGTAACTGATCTAATCCCCGTCATCGTCAGTCCCATCGCTACCTACACAAAGGATCATACAACGCACAAGAGAGATCTTGTGTCATTTATTGCTTATCCGTTCGGATGGACAAGACAAGGGGCATCAGACGCGCAGACGCTGAAACGCCGCAATTAGGGCGCATTCTGAGCATGAAAATAAAATACAAATATAATACGCCTATTTGACAGTCGAACGATTTCATTTCCGATTCAACAATTAAATCATTGTTTCGTTTCGATTTTGTTTATGGGTTGCAGATAAAATCAAGCCCTTTTCGGTGTGTTTTTAAGTTTATGTGTTTTAAATGCAAATTCCTTCTTATATTGTGATCCTTGGATGTCTCATTGTTCAAAATTTTGAATTAGTAAATGCAAAAAATGTATGCAGATCAGATCATCTGATGAGTTACCAAATTGCAGTAAATTAAAGCGACTTCTGAGTAAATTGAAATGACTGTAAAAGCCTCCGATTGGGCATTTATACGGGCAATGTAGAAAAGTTCTCAAATCAAACGGATTCATTCGAAGAAGCGAAGAGAATTCACTTGGCCATTTGTCTGATCGCCTTTTGGGCGACGGCCACCCTGTGGAACAGTCGTTGGGGCTCCCTCTGCTCCCCACCGCCGGCGGATGGGGGACCTTCTTGCACTGAGCTGGAGAACAACAATCGGGCCGTCAGCATTTTGAGCACGTCGCGGCGCACTGTGCGGTTGATGGTCAGGTAGATCAGAGGGGGAATGCCTGAGAATCAGAGAAGCATTTGTCCAGACATCGATCAATTCAAATATCGTATTTATTTACAATTTTTAATTGCTCCACCGTGCGCCAAGATCCACACGAATTGGCCCAGAATGATGAGCATTTCGTTCAGTTGGGTGTTCTGCATGTACACGTAGATGGAGGCGGCCACCGCGTTGATCAGACTGATCAGCAGAACTTGCAGCACTACCTTTGGGAGAGGGGAATAGGATTTCAAAGTGAAAATAATGTTTAAAACATTTTCAATTATAAATGAAAGAAAGGCATTTATTGCATTTAAACAAGATAAAGCGACGCCTTTAAGGAACCCATTAAAAAGCCATGCGATTTCACCGATTTTCTAGGTTAAAAGTGAACCAATCTCAAGTTAAAAGGCTCTTCAAATAGTCCTGTTCCCAAATAACCCCGTTTGCGTGTCAAAATGAACTATACAAAAACGGAAAAAGCCTATTGATCTTTTCAGGATTCAAAAAGGGATGGAAATAAATTTTAAATTGTAAAACCTTTATTCCTCCAGAGTTATGTTTCAAAAATTGAAATCACTGGATTTGCATGGCTTGCATGGTTGCGCATCGATGCGCGAGTTCCCAGTTTTATGTGATTGTGAAAGCATGTCATTTTCTTCGTCTTAATTGTCCATATTCTGATTGGAGTCGCGTGGAAAAAATTTTTCTTATAAGTTTTAGTGCAAAAAAATTTTTCCCTTCAGATCGTGCAAGAAAAACTTTTTTTTGAGCTGAGAAACCGGCTTAGCGATGTTCTCGAGGGCACTCCGCCAGAATGAGAGCTATTCAAAAATATATAGTTTGTGGGGTCTCCGAGTTGATCCCGATGCTGTGGAATCCTTGAAAACAAAGTTGCCTTTTTGCCATATGTACCTTGATGTGCATGTATTTTATGTTTGGATGAAGATTTTGGGCTGGGAATTGCTTAATGGGGGTTTTCGATGGTGGGGAATCCGATTCTGCGCGTGGAATTGGGTCATGTACTGCTTGAACTTGATCAACGAGAGTTCAAGCTGTATTTTGGCCATAACTTTCTTTAAATTATTGCTAGGGGTTCCCCACAAAATGCGCAGCATTTTCGCATTGCCAACCAACTACACCCTCCCCAACATTGTACTGCTATCGAGAGAATGCGCTTAAATTGGACCTTTCTCTGCATGCTGTTCTGCTCCACTGCGCCCGACGCCTTGTTCAGTTGGGAGCGCTTCTTGGTCACAATCAGGGCCAGCGTCACATAAATGCCGCTGAGCACACAAATCACCAGGTAGTTGTGCACAGTGTGGAATGTGTTGGAGAAATCGTCCTGATATTGGCGACGCGAAATTGCAGATAGAGAATGATTGGATTTATGATCTGTCTCGGCAACAAGGCAGTGCTTCTGTTGCACTAATAGTCTACAGGTCTACAGTAAAATTTAGTCCGATTCAATTAATCAAATATCAGTTAAGGGTCAAGCCTATTTTACCCATTTTGATGTGATCTGAAATTGGCTCTGGAACCCTAGCCATAATCCAAATATTTAAATTTCACAAATTCAGCCGCCAACACAATTTTCAATTTACCCCGTTGTTGCCGTTTGGGTAGCCCATGTGCGGGTTGAAGAACCAGGAGCTGTAGAGGCCGCTGAAGATGACGGGGCGCGTGCAGAGGCCGAAGAACAGGCCGTACAGGGAGGCGGCCCCCATCCACGCGTACACCCGGGTGCCGCCGAACAGGCGCTCCGCCAGCCGCGCAGAGCACACCAGCACGCACCGGTTGAACGCCAGCATCATCTCCGCCATCGTCTCGCACGCCCACAGCACTGCACAAAAAATCATCGACCGATTTTGACGCCAAATTCGAGATTTACACAATCCATAGGATCCGGCCATGTAGATCCAGTCAGGCCAAGTGCAGAATGTGGCGCCAATGCAGGAGAGGTAGCCCGTCAAAATGGCATTCATCAAAAGGCAGCACATGTCCGCAACCGCGATGAAGAACATAAACTGCAAAATTGGAAGGGGAATTCTCTAAAAAACGGCTGGCTGGTGCCCCTCTTCACTCCCATGAAGTAGTGCTTTGCTCTTGTATGGGCCCTTGCACTCCAGACGTAAAAGTGAGTGCCCAAATTGGATCGGAAAAGACCTGTCTCTCACAAAAAGTGAAGTAACCTATTTAGTATTTGCCCCTTCTTCTTTACTATTGGTTTGTTTAAATGGCTGAACTCCTTCAACTCGAGGGAAGCCATCAAGTTCGAACAATACACGACGACAAGAGTCTTTCTTTTGGCCCTCCGTAGATTCTATAGCATGCGATGGTTTGGTTGTGGCCTGAACTCCTTCTTTGGAGGAGTACACGAGTCTTTGTTTAATAGCCATTTTGTTTGTTTTTGCCCTCTTTCGGAATTCGGACATTCCATTTCCAACACTGTCCATAGTTCAAAGTTCATTATTAGAATTCTGCGAATGCCCTTTTCCCATTTTTGGCTCACGTGTCTGCGCATTTAATGGTTTCGTTTCACCTTGTAGCAGGTGCTGTCGATGTGCCTGCGGATGGCCAGCATGCAGGGAATGTACAGCACCTGCGCCATTGGAATTGTAACAATTTCAATTCTGTCCCCGGTTTTGTGGCCCACCTCGCAGAAGACGCCCACGCAGATGTAGCAGACGCCCACCGGGATGTTCTGGCGCCGGTGCAAGGGAATTTGGGAGGCATTGAACGCAGAGCAGTTGTACTCCCGGGCATAGAGTTGCGAATTGGACAGGTATTCGTTCATCCTGGTGGCGTTCAATTCTCAGAAATAATGGAAATTCTGAGCCATTTTTTGATTTCAAAAAACTTCAATAAAATGTAAATTGCTAATGCCTAGACTTGACTTGGTTTCAGACCGGGGACCCCGTCCCCGTACGAACGGGGATCCCCCCCCCCCCCCCCCGGATCCAACCCTAGTTTCAGATTCAGCTTAGTTCTGCCGCAGAGGGGCTAGTGAGAAAAGAAATGTTGTTAGAAAGAATGGACATGCGGATGCGTAAAAAATATTAATTTGCCGGGAAATTTGACATAAACACGAAGTACTAAAAAGGAAAATTTAAAAAATTGGAATTTCGTTTCTAATAAAATGGGTAGAATTTAGAATTAAATTCAAATTAGTTAAATTTATGAAAATAATTAAAAATACAGCAAAAGCAGAAGTTTGACAGCTTTTAGTTTTTATCGGACATTGCGTGTTTTCTTCAAGTCCAAAACGGCACGAGATGAATGAAAATTGAAAACGAAATGTCAATTTGTTTGGAAAAATGTGAACGACGTTAAGAGTTCCACAAAGGAAGAAAATAAAAAACTAAAAAAGTAAACCAAACAGAGAGCGAGAGATTACAGCCCCACATTGGTTATAACGTTGTGGAGACCTAAAAGCCAAAGAAGTGTTGCAGAATATGAGGAGCCTGAAGAATGTGACAATGTGTTGGGCTGTGATGGGGTGGGGGGATGTGTGGCCGCCGCTCATTAGTTGCGCCATTTTATGCAGCAGAGGCGGCAGCCCAAGGTACAAATTAGTATTGGCACTGCCTTTGTCGCCATCTGCCGGCATTCTCGTTTCATCAGTTCTCGGAGGAATAGGTGTACAAAATTTGAACCGATAAATGTTTGGCTCGGTTTCGCCATAGTTCTGCCTCTACTGGCTAGTGAGAAGTGTTTTCGACACTTAAATAATTGAACACGCAACTCAAGAATGCCAATGGGGGTGGGGAATTGGGGCAGTCTGATAATTGAATGTAACGAGAAAGAGAAGAGAACAAATTGTGGATGGTCGACTGGCGAATCGAAACGGCCCCATTCATTGGGAGGCTTTTTAGTATTAATTCCTGCAAAATGGCCCGGCCGCATATTCCCTGTTGGTGAAACATTTGCCCGCAGCAGAGGGAGGCAAATGATAGGTTCTACAAATTATTGGCACTGCCTTTGTCGCCATTTTCGTTTCATCAATTCTCGGAGGTTCCACTCACGCAGCGGCGACATTTTGAACCCCCTCTCAGTGGTGCAACAGAAAAAAGACACAAAATTTTGTCCCGCAGCAGAGGCAAACGACAGATAGGTAGTATAAATATTGGCACGGCCTTTGCCGCCATCTTTTGTTGGCATTCTCGTCCATCAGTTGTCTCTCGGAGGTTCCACTCGCGCAGCGGCGACATCTTGAACCGCCACTGGTGTTGAAAAAGAAATACGAGTGCGTGCAGTGAGGCCCAGACGTTTTAATTGGACAAACAGCGAGTTGGCGGTGAGTGGCAGGACTTGGGCAATTTAAGCCGGTTCTCCGGCCAGCGAGTCATCAAAATGTGTGTTCGTGTGAGTCAGTGGTGTCAAATGTCAATTCGCCATCAGCCATCAAAAGTTTTGGTCTGTTTTGCATCTTCCTCCTCATTTTATTTACCAAAAAAGTACAAATTTTTGGACTCTGATTCTGAACACTATAAATGGGGAATATAAGAGGTATGTTGTTGCGTAAGTGTTCAAACAGAGAAAGGAAGAGTGCCTTGACGTGGGCAATTTAGCACCGCTGGGGAGAGGGCAATTATTGTCCCGAATGTCATAAAACGATTGGATGGGGTGAGTCGCCCAATGCACCATTTCCCTCTCAATTCCCTGCCGCCCTCTCTATCCATTTGAATGCAGCACCACTTTCCCCCAACAAACTTCGCTAGTTCTTTATGCGTCTCATGAATTAATTTCTCATAAAATGGTCGATTTTTCTGAAATAGTTTGCCAAAAGTATAGCCTGTCATAAATGATCTCAATTTGAAATATCTTTCAAAAAATTTGAAAAATATTATATCATGCAATTTATTTTTTATTTATTAATTGTTGGCCTGAAAAATGTTTGAACATGTGAGACGTGCTCAAAGAACTTATGATTTCCTCGGCAAAAAATAATGTATCGTGCCTTTACTTAATTTAGTTGGCATTCTTTATGGGCTCCAAGTTCTAATTTTTCAAATTGTGTGCTTTACTCACCCCGTAAAATGATTCCTTTGCCATTTTGATAAAATTTGTGGCAAAGCGAGCGAATTATTTAATGAAAGCTCAAATTGTCATGCGCAAAGTGAAATGAATTAGACACTTAAATACCTACGCTTTACGCGTTATTTGATCTTGCACAAACATAGAGTCTGTGTATGAATTTTTTTGGATATCTACCTACCCATGCAGTTCTTCATCAGATTAGCCTCTCTTTTGTGCTCTGTATGTGCACTCAAAACTGTCAACAACAATATGTTTTACTCGCCGATCACTACCGAAGATGCCCTGATGCTAAGTTGCTCTGCATTTTTTGTATAAGTGCGTGAGCCAAGCCCATCCAATTTCTAGGGGCTCTCACTTTGCCGCATTCGACAAGCTCCCTAAAAAAAATAAGAACTCTGCGCCTGATAAAGGATGGACATAGAATTGACTCCTATTTAAGCTTTGCTGGAGAGCAGAGCATTACAAAATTTATAGAAGCCACATTTGGGCTGTAAGAATGGAAATTGGAAAGTACCTTCTGATTGGAACTTTCGTTCAAAGTCGGTGCTGGGGAATAAAAAACAGATAAGGTTAATTGGCTACCACACGTGTCAGTATTCAGCGTTTGAACGTTTGAAGTGCCTAACCCATAATTCGGACAATTGGTCTTTGGAACCATTAATGGGTTCAACAATTTATGGGATGCGCTCTCATCGAATGGGGTCAAAATAAACTCTCCCCGTAAAATGATCCATTTGCCAATTTGGTAAAATTTGTGGCAAACAAATTTTAATAAATTGCCATACTAATGGACGCAAAATTTTGAAATGAATTAAAAACTAAAATCATATTGCACTTTGCGGCATTACGCGATTAAAATAAAATGTCACTCTTCTGCTCCAAACGATTCGTTTGTGCGCTGGATTCACTGGATACAGTTCAGCGATTAATTATTTTATCATTTTGCATTCTTTCAGAAGTTTTTTCCAAATACACTTGATGCTAAATTCTCCCATCCATTATTCTCGAGAATTCATTTGTGAGTTGTATTCTCGAATACTGACTCCATTTTTTAGCACCAGTCTGTTGCGGACTCCATTTAACTGACCAGAGACCACAGAGACGCGGAACTGGAACAACGGATGGCAAATTGTCAACAAGGCATTTAATTCGGATCGCGCGATTGCCCTTTGTTTACGCGTTTAGACCACAATTAATGCATTAATTGGGCACGAGTGTGGGAGGAGTCCAGCATACATAGGTACTTATATATTCCAAACTTCCCATTGCGCATCCCCACTTTTACTTTCCTTCAGAATATCGCGAAAACATGAAATACTCAATGCCCTTATTCTCGTTGCTGCTGGCAGTGGCATTCGTCCTGCTGGTGCTCCAACTCGGAGAAGCGGCCCCACAATGGGGCAGCTACTATTATTGGGCCGCACAAAGTGCCAGAAGCCGCGCCGAATCGCAGAGATTGTTAGACGAACAGGATCAACGACTTATGGCGGACGTCGAACGAAGTGAAGATTTGATGGGGTCGATTTGAAGAGGAAGTGAAGCCGGAATTTTGAGTGGAGTTTCATGTTTAACTAATCTGGAGCGACAATTTAAAAATAAAGAATTGACTTATTGCGCCATTTATTTAATAGTTTGCATTCTATTCTGGGCTCTAATTTTTCAAATTTGTGAGTCATTCTACTTTGTCTAGACTTGGTCTAGAACGAAAAATGTTTGATTAACCATTAATTAATGGTGTTCAACAATTCAATGGGATGCGCTTTCATCGAATGGGGTCAAAATAAACTCTCCCCGTAAAATGATCCATTTGCCAATTTGGTAAGCATGAGCCAGCCCAACCAATTTCCAGGGACTCCCACTTTGTTGCACTTGATAAGCTCCCTTTGTGCCACTAAACTGGTGAAGAGATGACAGAGCATTGATTGAATTAAAAAATCACAATAAGAACGGGACTTGGTCTTATTTAAATATAATTTTTTATTTTAAGCTCCGCTGGGGAGCAGAGCATTTTAAAATTTGACCAATTCGAATTCAGGCGAGTGGAAAGTATCTTCTGTTCGGAACTTTCGTTCAAAGCCACCACTGGGGAGAGAGTACCCCAAATGTCATCCCATTCCCATAATAATGCATTTTGGGCGAATTTTAGAAATTGATTGGATAATGAAATTTTAAAATTTAAACCAAAAAATTTCCAAAAAGGCCATTATCCATCTATTATATCCCGTCGCCAGCGAATGCGCTATGCGCGATTTATCCTCCCACAGCACATGAACGAGGAAGAGCCGGTGCAAGGTCAGTTCAAACTTCAAACCTTCAAACGATTTGGCTTTTCGGCATTGGACTGTTTTGGTCACCAGTTATTTATGCATCTCATGAAGTAATTGGCAATTAATTTCGGAAGTAATTTGTCGCAATTAAAACTAAAAACTATTATAAAAAATATGTATTCCGTGTCCAGATAGCATAATCATGTTTCAAATTTTCTAAAAATGTTTTTTTCAAATAATACTTTATACTAAATTCTCTCATACATTTTTCTTGAATTCATTTATGAGTTGTGTAAATCTCATTAGCCATTATAAATTCTAAGCAATTTAACACAACTCATAAATTATTCGGACAAAAGGGGATTAGAATTTAGAAGTAAAAGGGAATAGCGCGGATTTATAGAGGCATGTATACTCAACAATCAAATTGAAACTTTTAAAATCAAAGAGCAAAGGTCTATTTAAGATTCGGCACTAAAACAACAATATGATTTTACTCGCTGATCACTGCTACTTTGCATGCCGTCACAAGCAAATGCACAAAGTGTTGTCCACCAACGCACCAAAACACATTGCATTCTTTTCCAATTTTTCAAATTTGCGTTTCATCATCATTGAATTTACGCGCTCACCATTCAGCTTCAGCCAGGTCAGAGTTTCGTTCTACCAAAACGTTGCGGACAACAAGCGGACGAGTGTGCCACCGGAGCACATTGATTATTTTAGTTTATTTATTTTTTATTCTGTGTCGTCTTTCAATTCCGATTGTTCGTCTTTTCCAAAATGACATGCAAAATTTTTTCATTTCAGTTTCAAAATTTGCGTGCATGATTTTGCCGGTTTCTTATAATTTTATTACTCCTTTACGCTAAAAATTAAACCAAAATGATGGACCGACTATTTTACAGGGTGCGAACCAGTGATGTTCAACTGATTGCCAATTCACCGCGTAAAATATTTACATAGTTGCACTGGTCAAATCAAATGTTTGGCTCGGGCGTTAAACAAGCTAACACATGCGCAGGCCAAAATTCATTCATCATTGCTCAAATTTCTGTACTCAAATGTAAAATAGGTATGTGGCAAAATGCGCTTGAGAACAAACACAAAACATAAAATTTGCTTTGCGCACAGCAATTTTCATTACTTATAATATGCATTTTTTAACTTTTACTAAAATTTGAGTGTTGTTTTAAGCTTTATGCAATTTTGAATTGTCTGAGCCAATTATTTGGCAAAAAATTGCTAAACCAATTTTATGGGTTGCGTCTAAATTCTAATCAATATTCAACGCTACTCAGTGCTCACCCCAGAAAGTTGTTCACTCAAAATTTTTGTCTAACTTGGCGTAACCTTTTCATGGCAACTGACAGTAAGAAGCCATGATGGCAAGTTAACGTTTATTTCAACTTTTACAAAATTTGGGTACGTTCTTTGATCAAATTGATTTTCGATTTTTAATATAGCAAGATATGGCAAAACAATTTTACGGGGTGACTCAAAATCTTCTTATTCAATGTGATTCATCCCAACAATTTTTGGCTCATTATTTTTGCCTAAATCAGCACAGCATTTTTCGCTTCAAATTGACGATCTCAACAAACACAAATTTTATTCATGAAAATTGAATATTATCTTTAAATAATAATATTCAAAACAAAAATAGCAACAATTTGATGGGGTAAGTTTGGAATCAGAAATTCTCTCTTGTTCGACTACTGGCGACTCAACCCAGCAAATTGTTCTCCTCGTTTTTACCATTGAGCATTAAGGTAGTGAATTCACAGCAAATGAAAATGAATTGAAACAAGAGAAACGTGCAAAAATTGTGAATGGAAGTTATGCTCAACCGATTGCTCTGCAATTCACCCCATAAAGTTGTTTTATCAGTTTTCTCCATCAAGGATATTTATTCCGATTCGACAAAATAATTGCAGCAGGAGAGCAAAAGAGTTGGAGGTGTGAGAAAGACAGAGACGGCTGTAGAGCGCGTATTTGGACTGACTTGCAAAACAATGTGCTCAACATTCCAAAGAATGCAGATGTTTTCCACTCTCACGACGCAAATCCAGCTGACGTAATCAAGAAAGAACGTGTCACTGCCCTCAAGCGCAGAGCCGAAAACACAATGGAACCACCGGGAATGATCCGGGCCGTCGTATTGGAGAATGTCCCATCGCCCGCACTTTATGCTTTTCCGACAACGAATGCGACAAAGAAGGTTAATTAAATATGTATGCATATAGTAGATTAATATTAGATATATTCAGCTCATTAAGCGTGTTCGTAAAGAAGTTAATGCTCCTCCCGCAAATCCGCAAACGCTTCAACAAATAGTCATCCCTGAGCGGTACTGTCAATATATCCGAAATGAGAATGACCCTCCAGATACATTCCTGCTCGCCGATAGCGGGATCTTTCAATTGGAAGGCAGTGATCACCGGTCTATAAATATAAATCATCCAGTCTTGTAAATAACGTGTGTACCATTTAGGATTCTGATATTTGGACGTTTAAGCTGGTGGCGTTCATTTTCCGGACAAATGTTAGAAATTTACATGGACGGGACATTCAAGCTTGCACCGGCCCCATTTACTCAAATATATGCTATTATGGCCAGGTGACCGAATTTTTGCAAATTACATACAGGATGCAATTTTTAGACGCGGTAATTGGATTTTTCCCGTTGCACAAATCCTCATGTCTGGTCAAAACGAAGAACTCTACACGCGAATGTTCACAATGATCAAGGAATTTGCATCTGACTTTGCTCCTACTTCTTTTTCGATTGATTTTGAATTGGCTGTGATTTTATCGATTTGTTCCGAATTCCCAAATGCGCAAATACGAGGGTGTTATTTTCACTTGGCACAGAATTTTCGAAAACACTTGTCCAAGCGTGGGCTACTGCAGGTTTTTATTTATTTTTAAATTGGTTTTTCACTCAAAAATCAATCATTAGGATTTAGGAGTACCAAAACGACGCACAATTTGCCACAACTGCAAGAATGATTACAGCAATCGCATTTGTGCCACCTCAGCATGTACCGCGGGCGGTACAAGTGATGGAGCAACTTACTCAAGGAACACCGCTAGAACACATTCTCCGCTGGTATTTTTTAAATTTCATTAGAAATACCCAGTCTTTTTAAAGGTTTATGAAGTACTACACTGGGAATTTGCGTGCAAACGGTACCTTGACCGACTCTCGATTCCCGATTGAGATGTGGAATCTTTACCAAAGAACTATCTCCGGAGAACACAGAACAAACAATGCAGCCGAAGCCGCACATCGGCGACTCCAGGCACTGTTCGGTTGCAGCCATCCAACAATTTGGCGGTTCATCGAGACTCTGTGGAAGGAGCAGAAAAACAGGGACACTGATTACGCTCATTTCGTGGCAGGTGAAGATCCACCACTAAAGCTGAAGAAGTACCGTGATCTGGATACACGAATTCTGAACATTCTTGATCGCTTCAACCCTCTGAACATGGAAGAGTTCCTTCGCGGTATGGCAAATTGTAACCAGATGGGAGAGTAACCGCAATTAATCTTTTATAATCTTTATGTCTATGTATTCAAGTCACTTTTTTGCAAACACATCGGTTTCACATCATTCGGTTCTACTATTTTTACTTACAAAGTCACACATCCCTCTTTCCACCATCCCACTTTACAGCTCATTTATTTATTTTGATCTTTCAGTCGAACATTGAAATTTCTTTTTTGCATAAAACTATGGCCGTTTTTGTTGTTGAGCCATTATTTTGCCAGAAAACGGGTTAATTTGACCTGTAATACAATATTTGAAAGTTGGCGCGGAATTGACCCCCGCGCGGAATTGGCGGCGCGGAATTGGCCCCCGCGCGGAATTGGCCGGCGCGGAATCGGCGGCGCGGAATTGGCGGCGCGGAATTGTCCCTTCCCCCGTCCATTCCTTCAGCAGTTGCAGTTGGGACTCACCCCAGTGAATTGGTCTTCATTCAAACACACAAAAATAGGTCGTCTACCTATTCTTCTTCCCATTTCCCAAGCTGCTGCGCAGGCTGTATGGTCTTGTGTTCTCCCCACCTCATCAGTCATCAGGTCATCACACTTTGCTTTCGGCTCATTCAGCGTCCATTGTGCCTAATGCCTAAGCGCCTATGCCTTGTCTATGCCTAAAAGAGGCGAGCGGCAGAGAAATGGAGGTCATCTCGTCATCTGCTGGTCATCTTTACCTCTCATTCACTTCCATTAAATACATAATTCTCCTGCTCTGTTTTCGCGTAATCCCAATCCTATTTTCATCCATGTCAAGCTGTGAATTTTCAAATATGCTTAAACAACGCTCATCAACCTTGTTTGTAGGTTTGTACCCTGCTTTGTCCGATTCTTCCCTAAATGAATTTGATTTGACTTTTCAGAACAAGGAACAACCAATTACCAATTTTCTGTAAACATCACAATGGAGTTCGAGCCAGAGATTTTGGAGGCACAGGCGGACTTTGGGCTGAAATTGCTGCGCCAAGTGTGCCGTGCGAGAGGAGATGGGAAACAGCAGCGCTCGACCATTCTGTCGCCCATCTCGGTGGCCGTCTCCCTGGCCATGGTTGGACACATTGGGACATTAGTATTAGTAAAAGATAAAGGACAAACAAGTATAAAGTGTAGCCTAAATCAAATACTTTACCTATGTACTATAGTTAACAAAAGGACAACTTTTTCGACAAATCAGGTCGAGTATTGTACAATATTTTAGCAAAAACATTACTTTCTCATAAGTTTTTCCGAAAATTTTTCAAACTAAAGTCTGCATCAAAATCTCTTTGTTTGGCCTATTTGGGTCTAGCAATGCTGAATAGAAGAGTGAAGACAATAAAAACACGCAATTTTCAGTCTTGCGTGGGCGCGAAGGGCGAGACGGCGGAGGAGCTGGGCAAATTGCTCGCAAATGGTGGGTCCCCTTGACCAATTGGGTACAAATAATGATATTCGAATGATTGGAACACCCCAATTGAAAAGGCCAATTTGGAGAGAAGGTGGACCATGTTCAGATTATGTAGAGATTAGGTCAAGCTATAGGTTTGGTGGATTTAGTGAGGATATCAATCCCAAAATTTGCTAGTTTGATGAGAATCTTTCCATTTTCATATATTTATTTTGGAAATTCCCTTTCTCTAGGTGCACCGGCATCCGAAATACACGCCAACTTCGGTGCCTTCGTGCGCGCTTTTCAGAGCAAAGACGCCAAGGCGAGGTTGTCGCGAATGGCCCTTTATTTCACGACAATTTTTGGGGTGCACGGCTTTATTCGGTTTCGATACACAACAATGTGAAGGCCGTTGGTTTGTGGGGAACTGATTGGTGGGAGTTCTGATTTGGCCGGGGCGAGGCTAGGCTAAGTAGGCCGTTGTGGGCTGATGGGCGCCTTGATTGACAGCTATATGGGGGCAAAGGCTATGGGCTGTGTCGTTGCAAAATATAAGGAGCGGACTGGTGATTAAATGTTTCTGCCGTCGCTTACGGCGGGATTGGGTTGTGGTGATAAGGCTAGTGGGAATTGCTCTTTGTCCTTGGTTGGTTGTCTTTTCCTGGGGTTGCCCTTTGTCCTTTCCTTTATCCCTTCATTCTTCTCTCGCTCCGCGACACCTGTTCACGCTGGAACTGGCGAACAGGGTATACGCGCAGAGCGGCTTCGACGTGCTGGACACGTTCCAGTCGGCGATGGAACGCCACTACGCGGGCCAGTTCCAGTTGGTGGACTTCGGGCAGAGGGAGAAGACAGCCAATGTGAGTACTGGCGGTGGGTGAGGGAGATGTTTTAGAAGAGTCATAACTCAATCAAAGTTCAAACGTTCAAAGTGAAAATATTTTGATCAAGTGCCATTGGAAGGCTCAAAGTGTGCTCTGTTCAATGGACTTTCACTTTTTAATTTGCCTTTTTCAAATGGCCGAGTCGTTTTCACATATCCATTGGCACTTTCGAAGTTGTGGCATTGACCAGATGAAACAATCATTAAATGCTTCTCTTCTCTATGACCACAAACCAAACTTGGCCAGAACTGAATCAACCAATTTGCCCTCAAACGAAGCCAATCTCCACTGCCTCTTTCAACCATTTTTGTCTATTTTGCTCCATTCATTTAGGCCATCAACCAATTTGTGGCGAGTGCGACCCACAACAAGATCATGAATCTGGCCGACCCGGAGATGTTCGACAGCTTGACTCGGTCGGGTTATTTACGATTAAAATTTAAAGTACTAACTCGAGGCCTAAACATTTTTCATTTTTTCCAACGCAATTTCAGCATTGCGCTTGTGAACGCCATCTACTTCAAGAGCAACTGGAAAAAAAAGTTCTGCCCCCAGAATACCAAGAAGAGTCCATTTTACGTTTGCGCCGGGGAACAAAAACAGGTTAAGAATAGATAGGTAAATGAATCTGCTCCATTCAATTTTTGTTTCAGTTGTACATGATGCACGAAACGGACTACTATCGCTACTACGAGAACAATGAGTAGGGGTTGTTGAGGGTTAGGCTAGACCAGACCGTACATATTCAGTAGCTCAACGCTCAAATACTCAAGTTAGATAATCCTGGAAAGTTCAACATAGAAAAGACCAGACGAATTCAAATCAACTTAGAGAGCTCAAATCAAAAGTTGGATACGATTGGTTTAGAAAAACTTTGAATGATTAGATTAAAACAAGCCTAAGCTTAATGTCTAAACAGAACAGAGACGTGTACATATAAATATTATAATGAATGACTTATTTCTTATTTGCATGCTTTAGCACTTCAATAAAAACTCGAATAATAATGTCCATTCCCTCGCAGCTCCAAATGCTGGGCATTCCCTATGTGGGCAGGAATGTGTTCATGTACGTGCTGCTCCCTAAGGAGCGCTTCGGCCTCACCGCCTGCGTGGACAATTTGGACGGGAAGGCGTTGCTAGAGTTGTTCGAGCGCTGTTACTACAGCAAAAAAGTCGAGGTTTGTGTGTGTTTGAGAAGACGATTTGTGAAGCCCCTTCCCCACCCACAGGTCCAGCTGCCCAAGTTCAAGATGGAGTTAGTGCACGCCCTGGTGGAGCCGCTCCAGTCCTTGGGCATCCGCACCGCCTTTGACCCTGATCGCGCCAACTTCACGGGCATCTCTAACGACCCGCAGCAGAGACTGGTGATCAGCCGAGTGGTGCAGAAGGCATTCATCGAGATAGTGGGGTTGACTTTGAATCGATTCGTTCAGAGCAAGTGAGATTTGCCTGGCCAAAATTGCTAGGAACAGGTGTTCACTGATTAAGTCTGATCGAGAGAGATTAAGCATCAAATCCAATATCTGATTGGATCATAGCTGATCGAGTCGTACCCAAATTTTACTTTGCATATGCTCGAACATGATGGTCTCAGTTCACACATTTGTTCAGCTTTGATGTGCTTTGATTCATATTGTGCACACACAGGTGAACGAGGAGGGCACTGAAGCAGCGGCGGCTACTACGTGTATTGTTGGCTGCAGTTTCGGTTCCTACGAGCCTCCGCCCAAACGCTTCATCGCAGACCACCCGTTCGCTCTGTTCATCGTGGTCGGGCGCGGCAAGGTCCTCTTCAACGGGCTCTTCCACGGCTGAGTCGGCCACAGCATTGCGCGAATTTTCGATGAAGGAATCAAAACTAATCCATTTCCCTCTTTGATGATGTTGCATCTATGATTTATCTATAGCCTGTATTCTCTAAAAATTCCTCTGCTCCTTTCAAACATTTCTGGATACAAATCAAGTTGGAAGTGCAGTTCACACAAAAAACTCAAAAATTCATGCGGTCCGGGACCAAGAGGCGCCAACTGCTGCGGCGGCGGCGGCCGAATAGTCGAATGGGGTGGCTGAGGCGGTTGCTGAGCAGGCCAGCCAACAGGGGTGACAAACTGTCTGGCTGCATATGTTCGTAGAAAACTTGAAAACACCGCTAAACTGGAAGAGAGGCAATAGTAAATTTTTTTAAATCCGGACGTTTTTGAACATCCCCATTAAAACAGATCCATACTGACCAATGAGGAACTAGGTAATTTACGTACTGATTTGATCAGATTGCTTCACTGGGCTATGATCTTTTGTGGGGATTTTGTGAGTTTGAACTTTGAAATCGTGCACATCCAATTCATTAATTAATAATATTATTTTGTGGATTATTCATTTCATATATTCCCGGAAATCCAAAGTTTTCCAAGTCTGGTTTTTTCCAGCACCCGATTTCGTGGTGCTTCTTTATGTCATTCGCGTGCACAGCCCTGGAACTCGACGGCGAAGTTCTTGCGGTGGTGGAACACCTCCAAGTAGATGTCCAGCTGCTCCTTGTGGTGGGCGCATCGGAACGCGTTCGCGATCAGCAGCATGCAATTGGCGAATCGGCCGATGCCTCCGGGGGAGCCGTAGCGGCTCTGCAAGTACTTGAGCAGCATGGTCGCGTAACGGCTAGACTCCGTGTACAACAACTCTTTGGCCGACGGGGACAGATCCACAATGCCTGAAACAGTAAAACATAAAAAAAATTTGGGTGTTGCACAATCACTCAAACGACACGTCATTTAACTGCTGCACACTATTTCCCACTCATAAACTCATAATTCTTCGATAGTGCGCAAATCTATAATATTTTGCCTGCCACAGAGATAAATTTTGCAATCCAAAAAATATAAAAGGAGATCTTGGGCAAATCAATTCCAAATTCCCATCGAAAGCGTTTATTTTCGAAGGACGAGTGAAGTCGCAAATTTGATTTAATCATATTCATGATTTCACAAAATGAAAAATATTTCTAATTTTTGTACCTACCAAGGGTGTGGCAGCCAGCCTATTCCCGATTTTGTTGTGGGGATCTGAAAATGCATTTACCGGAGTGGGAGTGGATGATGGCCAGACACAGAATGAACTCTTGGGCCGTGATCGGGTTCCGCAGAAACGGCTGCAGTGGCCGAGTGAAGTTCCGGTCCACCAGGGTGGCCAATCTGTGTTGAAAATAAAATTGTTCATTTTAGACTAATTTGGCCTTTTATATTTACATATTTCATTATTTTACAAATTAATTTTTATTGATAATTTTTAAATTTTTCTCACTGGGGATCTCCGCAGTAACGGCTCGTCTGGAAGATGCACACAGTTCTGGAGCCGTCCGCGCGGATTGCGGTGTGAGAGCCCATCTGGGTGGAGTAGAACAGGTTGCCGAAGAATGTGACTGGACCCGACACATTTCGGATCAGCGTCACCTGCACACACTTGTTGAATTAAAAAGTCAATAAAAAACTCCAAAAAGGTCACAAAAGAATAAAAATTGAATTAGGTAATTTAATTTTTAAAATGTTATAAAATATTTAAATTCAAATGGCACTTGCCTTGTCCTGGAGCGAGAGTCGCGTGAATGCGGGCAGTGCCTTGGCCACCGAGATGGCCAACAGTCGATCGGTGATCACCGCCTTCAGCATTTTGGGGTGCATAAATTCGCTGTGCTCCAACTCGTCCAGATAGGCGTCCATCTCCTTCTGGCTCAGTCTACGCGGGTTCGGCTGTAAGTGGGACAAATTTAATCATTTGATGGCTGTACACCTTGAACTCATCGCCATCTTGGGCGCAAACAGTTCAAATAGGATCCGAGATAGAGCAATAAAATTGCATAAATTCATTTGCAAATGCTCAAATTTAGGTCTGGCAAATAAACTTTTTCAAATGGAATTGAACTGCTTGAAGGTCAAAAAGTTGGACACAAAAATGGAGGTGTAATTTGAAGTTTGAACCAGAAAGTATTTTTTTGAAATTTTGAAAAGCGTAAGCAAATTGGTTTTTAACAATGTACTGCTTTAACTCCCTGTGTTATCATCGGATCCAATCTGCAGCACTTTAGGCCTTTCTTGATAAACCATAACTTGGTTAAGACTTAAGATGTTAGGTTAACAATTTGAATAAAATGCCATTGGAAAGCCCAAAGTATGCTCTATCCAAAGATTAATCAGCCCGGTCCGAATTGATTCAATCAAGTTCACCCAAATGCCATTTTGTTGTACTTCCACAGCTCTATCCAATCACTTTTGGGATCACCCTTCTAGTTCTATTCTTTGCCATGTAAAGCTTCTCAAAAAACCCCAGTCGCCTTGCCCAAACGACACGAACCGGCAGTACACGGGCAAATGTTGCCGGAGAATATTGTGCCCATACTTACGCTGAAAGTGTCTGCCCTGGCCAGCAGATTGTCCCCCGACTCGAGCAAGTGCTCCAGTTTGGGGCGGCACTTGTCCACGTAGTTGGCGGGCAGCTCCCCGAACGAGTGCCAAATGCGGCTGCGGCGTGCGCCCAAATCGAGCAGGGAGTTAGCATTCAAAAACCATCAATCAATTAATAAAATTTCATTTTGCCTCACTCTATTGCTCTAAACTAGGGGAACTCTGCGCTATTTTTGAATTCGTAAAATTCAATTTTAATTTTTCGTGGCCATTCTCAATCCAAAAGCTGCGCCAATTTATGTGAAAAAGTTGAAAAAACAATTTGATGGGATATAATTTGCGTAGAATAACTATTAAAGAATTTCTCATCCCGTAAAATAGTTTTCCAATTTTAAATGAATCGCTTAGCAATAAAAATCAAAACTCATTTTATAAGAGCTCTCCAATCTTAAGATATCTCAAAAATTAAATGATTATCCAAAATTAAATTACTAAAATTCTGTTTTTTATTTTCATCTTAATATTATCGAAGAATGCACTTTCGGGAAGCAAAAAACATTATATATTTCCATTCATTCCAAATTCCAAACCGATGAGCTTAACAACTGATAAAAGTGATAAGAGATGGCGGTTTTGTGCTTTTTATAAGAACAAAGTGCTTGTCGGGATTGGGACCGTCTGTCTGTTCCCGTTCTGCTTAAAAGGACAACAAATTCACAATTCACATAAAACGATTATTACTTGTATTGCTTCACATTTCCTCAAAAATGCACCTCAACAGGGCATTTGGCTGTTTTTTCGTGCTCTCTCTCCTCTGCGCAATTGGATCAGCCGATGGGCGAGTGCCCAGACGGCGGTTGAAGATTCTGGTCAGTTCGCCGCTGCAGGCGTGGAGCCACATGCAGTTCCTGGGCAAAATGGCCGACACGCTGGCGGAGGCCGGTCACGAAGTGGTAACCAACCAGTGGGGCATTTTGAGGCCATTGGTGGGGACATCTGGCCCATCCATTTTGAGCACTTTCTCAAATTGGACTATGAGCCGCGGCTGCGCGCCAGGAACGAGACCCGGCTGGCCCAGAAGGTGCTCCGGGTGGTGCCCCAGCACACGGAGTTGGCCCACTACGACCTGGACAACTGGGGCCCGATCAGGGATCCGTTCGGGGGGAACGGATGGCCCCTGTTCCAGGCGATGGACTTCAACCTGGCCCAGATCCTGGACATCTACGCGGTCATCTGCAGAGGCAAATAAATACGGGGACTTCAAAAATGGCTGTGAACAGTAGTGTCTCTAGAATTTGTGCTGAACACGCAACTGCAACGGGAGTTGGCCGCCGAGCACTACGATGTGGCCATCTCGGAGGGCTACGCGTGGTGCTCGTTCGCACTGTTCCACCGGGTCGGGGTCAAGACCAGCATTGCCACATCGGCGTTGCACGCCCTGCCCCTGGACGTGCACCGGTGGGGCATCCCCGCGTTCGGCAGCTTCTACCCCAGTACCGCCCAAAAAGTCCGTTCAAAGCGATCGATTGATGATTGTTTTCAGACACTTACTCCGCCCCATTGAATGCGCCGCACCTGAACCTGTGGGAGCGCTTCTACAACTTTGCGAACAATGTGCACGATTGGCTGCGAGTGTACGACTACACGGAGCGACAGGAGGTTTTTGTTTGTCTCAAACCAACGGATTGTACATAAAAATGTTTTAGCAGCCAATTCTTTGGGAGCACTTCGGCGCCGATTTTCCGCGTCTGCGCGACATCGTCAGGAACATTTCGCTGTTCCTGGTGAACACGAATCCGTTCTTCGAGTTCCCGCGGCCCATCTCCAACAAAGTGATCAACATCGGCGGACTGGTCGACGACCCGGAAACGGCCCCACTGGACGAGGCAGGAGGCCATTTCCAAAAGAATGTGCGTGACCACGAGTCCCATTTTTAAGCGCACTCTGTCCATTCTGGAGCGCAGCGCCAACGGCGCAATTCTGGTCTCGTTCGGCTCCATCGCGGAGACGCGCAAAATGGGCGCCCACATGCGCAGGGCGCTGCTCAGCGTGTTCGCCTCCCGATTCCGCGACTTCGACTTCATCTGGAAGCTGGACCGCGAGTCCAGGGCCAACGACTCGCAGCTGTTCGGGAACGCCACCAACGTGCACGTCTTCACCTGGCTCCAGCAATCGGCCATTCTGCGTGCGAATCACAACGACTGAGATTAGCTTTTGGGCACTTCAGGACATCCAAAACTGCGCGGCTTCATCACCCATTGCGGCCAGAACTCGCTGACGGAGGCAGCCCGAGACGGCATCCCCATTGTGGGCATCCCGCTGTTCGCGGACCAGCTCTACAACGCGGTGCTGGCCAGACACAAGGGCATCGGGGTGTACGTGGATGTGCGCACTCTGCACAGGCAGGGCGCAGAGGAAGTGCTCTTTGGGGCACTCGACAAGGTGTTAAATAAATGAGACTCCATTGAAGATTGAATCACCACCCTTCTGTGCCAGATCCTGCACGATCCCTCCTACCGCCAGAATGCGCGGATGTTGGCCAACAAATTGGCCCTGACGCCGTTCTCGCCCGGAGAGCGGCTGACCCGCTGGGTGGAATTCGCCGCCGAGTTCCCTCCGCTGGGGGAGCTGAACCTGCCGGACGACGAGCAGCTCCACTGGCTGGTCTACTTCTCCGTGGACGTGATCCTGCTGAGCGCCGCTCTGCTCATCTCGGCCGCATTTTGCGCATTCAAGGCGCTCTCTTGGCTTCTGATTCTGATGAGGGCGCAACTGATTGGCGGAAAAAGTGGATCTGCTAAAATAAAGTGGCAATGAATTTACGTGTTTTTGTTTACTATCAAATTGGCTGCTCAAATAATGAAATAGAAATTATAACAATTTTCACTGTTTTAATTTTATCAAAAGTTTGAGCACATTTCTGTCTAAAAATATAGTCTATCACAGCACAAACACTTTGTTCCTTCTTTCGCTAATAATTTGTCCCCCAATGCCCCAACAACATTTTATCGTTCTAGTCAAAAGATTAACAAAATGATCAAACATTTTTAAATCGTCGCCATTTCAACAATTTTTGGCGGATTCAAACGAGCGGTGCTTTTTTGGTGGTAGGGGGCCAGCTGGCCAGCTCCTTGAGTGCGGATTTGATTGCGCCAATTTCTCTGTTGAAGTCAATATGCTGCCCTTTGTTGAAGTGCTCTCTGAGCGCTGTTTTGAAGAGTTTTTGAATAATTTCTTTAGCCCAATAGAACTGATTTATTACTTTCAATTTTGCGCATTTTCTCCGTGTTCGCGTCAATTCGCTGCCGAAGTTTTTGGATCGTGTCTTCAATCTGTTCCATTTTCCTAATCAGATTTTGGTACTCTTCGTCTTCGCCACTCTTTCTGGCGTTCACTTGGAGCCGCAACAGAAGGACCGTATACTCTTCTTTCCTAAAAATGATTTTTTTATTTTTAAAAATTCAAAAGAAAATATAATTTACCAAATTCCAAAATTCAAAAAATTCAATTTTTATCAAATTTCTAAAGTTACTTGTTTTCGTCCTCTTTGTCTGCGGCCACTTCGAATTTGAGTTCTTCAATAGTTTCACGCAAAGTTTCGTCAATTTCCTTCAGTTTGGCGACGAACTTGTTTTCGCGAACAATCGACAACAATCCTCAAAATTGCAATGTAAATTATATAAATAAATCAGCAATTAGTAAACTAGAAATTGTCAATCAGCTAGTCAAACGTAAAATTTACTTGCGAACACGTTCCAATCGATCACCACCGAATCGATGAGTCGGGTCAATTGGTCGTCTTGCTCCAACAGCTTTTTTGCCCCTTCAACCGCTCTTAAAACCAAATGTTTAAAATAATTTATGATTTTAAATTTTAATGGGATGTATCATTATACTAAATGCAATGCGTACTTATGTTTGGCACAGTGCTCTTTGCCGCGCTGTTTTAGCCTCTTCACAAAGTGTTCCGCCATTTGTTGCGCCAATTCTCGTTCATCGCCTCTTGGCTGCACTCTCATGTTGCTGCTTCCAGCGTCCAACTGGAAGGCGTGCGTCAGCAGCTGTTCGCCAAACAGGGCAATCGCACACTTCTGCATGTTGGCGACGCCACCCCGTTGGAGTGAGCTACATGAGTGTTGGGAATGTTATCTGCTGTATCCGCAATCCTTGCCCCCTACCCATAATCCATAATCCCACCTTTGTCGGTACACCACCAGCCCTTATCATTTTATCAGTTTTCCCCATTTCCTTTGTCGGCCTAAGTTTGATCGTTTGATGATGATTGTGAGCTGTCACTATATATTAACTCGTATTTCGTTATTTGGAAGGCATAAAAACTCTTTCTTCATTTTCCTATGTTTGTGTTTCGGGTTCCTCACCAGCGACCTATCCTAAACCAATCCCCAACCCGAACACAACATTATCAATCAATAATCGGAATAAAATGCTGCGACGCACCTGAGTCGTCGATGGTGCCGGTGTCTCTTGTGCTGCGTCAGGTGCTGCCCCAGTGCACCAAGCAGCGTCTTGATGGCCTCCGTTTTGGCACTTTTCGCCTCCGTATTAATCCAATCGCGTGGCTTGTCGTCCTTCATTGCATTGTGCAGCGACTCTTGAAGCATATCGAATTGCACAGTACGCATGTACAGTGGCTCAAAAAATCGGTGATTGAGAAATTTGAAAAATCTTCACGATCACTTCGAAACTGCATTCACCTTGTTCTCGACAGTGGCCGCCGCCTCAACGTGGCGACGATGGCCCCCTTTTTTTCGATCCGCTCTGCGTCCGGTCCCAGAATAATCGTTTCTCGAGTGTGAGGATCCTCTCGAGCCAGATTCGCTTGAGCGAGATCCGCTTTTCGATCGAGATACGCTTCTCGAGTGTGATCCTCTCGAACCAGATTCACTTGAGCGAGATTTCGAGCGAGATCCACTTCTCGAATCAGATTTACTTCGAGATACACTTCTCGATCTTCTCGAACCAGATTCACTTCGAGATCTGCTTCCCGAGCATGATTCTGATCCGTAGCGTTGATTCCGATCAATGGGTCGAGATCGCGTTAATTTTTTTTCTGCTGAGGAGAAAGAGGTCGTTTCCGTGACGCGTGAGGAGCTTGCAGAGGTGTGCTGCTCTTCTATATCGACTTTTCGGTGGCCACCACCGGCGGCCATTGCCCCAGAGAAGGGACGAAGCGGCGCCAGTGCAAAACAAATGGACAATAACAGCATGAATTTGATATTGCTTCGCAACAGCGTCATTTTTGCTTTAAAAGTGAAGATGGTGGTTGCGTTGAAGATAGGAATGAGTGTAAATGGTTGGTAAATATGTAAGTGTGTGAGAGAAATTTCAAAATTTATCGCGGTTTTATTCACCAAAAAGCCAAGCAATTGATCGATGTAAATGAAAGCTGCCTACAAATCTCCTCATAGGCAACTACTAACTCCCTACTACGTACATTTGTACAGTGTAAGTGATACATATCGAAAAGAAATAGAATAGTCAACTATTTTCGTAACGAATAGGAATAGAAAATCAATTCTAACTATTTTTAGTCAACAATTCTCGTTGAGGGCCCCTCTACTGATTAGGCGCAAGATAGTCTTTTAACTACTTTTGGATTTTACTTGCGCGCGCATGTATTCATTCTTCTCGTCTTGCTTGCGCTTTTCTCATTCAAATGAATGAAAAATGGCAATTTTGTTAGTGCTGAAGACTGGCAACAATGCCAAATTCGCGAATTGACAACAGCCAAAACTGCGCAAGTCATATGACCAAATCCTGTGGGAGCGCTTCTAATACAACTTTGCAAGCGTCAAATAAGGAAATATATCAATTAGTACAACAATTATCATCACTGTAGATTTTATCAAATCAAATGTTTAGGCACATTTCAACCAGAAATATAGTCGAGCACAGCACAGACACTTTGTTCCTTCCTTCTTTTGCTCTATCATTTTGTGATTCTTTTTATCAAAATGAAAGTCTCTGTTTTCACAACGGCTGTGTGGGGTACAAAGCCTCGCCCAAAAGCCAAGGCAATGGGCCCTTTTAGGGTTTGGGGCGTGATCCGCGATTAGTTGAGTCCCCGAATGTACTGGGGCAAACAAGAAACAACTACATATTGTTGCGTATGCATATCGATCCATTTGCCAGTCATTCCTAAATATTAGTTCTCACTTTCCGCACCTGGGACACAGTCGAGAACAGAAAACACACAATCGAGAATAATCTGTGTCCAGTCATTCCTCATTCTCAGCCAAACCATTCTCAGTTGGTTGAGTCCTCACAAATGGAGAAGAGCAATGAATTTGCGCTGCTCAGCTGTGCGGTGTGCGGGACGCGTTGCTTCCGCTTCAGCTACGGAGTGCCTTCTTGCCAGGGCATTCCCAAACATTTGTTTGTTTTCGTTCTTCACCTTTTACCCATTCCCAGGTTGCCAACACTTCTTCCGCCGCGTTTTTCTGAACCAAAAATTCTATCAATGTACGGACCCGGTAAAATGTGAAATCGTCAAAAGTATGACTTTTGATTTGGACTTTTTGTCCATTTTTTGCTAGCGAAGGGCTGTCGTGGTTGCCGTCTGGACAAGTGCCTGCGCGCCGGAATGAACTGGAAGTGCATCAGACCCGATCCCTTCGCAATGACTTCCGAATTCGGAATAGTGCTTGAGCAGAGACGGAAGAGACTCTTGGAGATGGCCGAAGACCGTTGGATGGCCAAAGGCAAAGTGAGCCTTCGAGGATTTGAGGATTGAGCTAAATCCCATTTAACAGCTAAATGTCGTGCCTCAACAAGTGTGTGTTCGAGACGATCTTTTTGAGGCGAACCGATTGCTGGCGCTGCTCTCGCGTGCGGGGCAGAGTGCCCTGGTGCTGTTTGCGAAGGCCAAGTGTCTGAGACAACACAGTCTTCTGCCCCCACAGTTCAACTCGCTCAGCGAATTGCTCGCCTGGAAGGGTAACATCGTGGAGCTGGTGTGCAGCATCACTGTGAGTTAAATAGTAATTGGTGGTTCTGTTTCACGAGTGTTTTCGAAAAATGCCCCTTTCAGGTGGACATGCCCTTTGTCTCGCTGCAAACAGTGCTGGAACAGATGTGCAAAGGGACGCATTTCTCGTACAGACCAACCCCAATTCTAACTGACATGGCTGCCATCATCCATTTCGTCAAGACGTTGCCCTTCTTTCAGAAGTTGGACCTGGATGATCAGGTATTCGTAAAAAACGGATATTTTGTCAAAAGTTATTTCTCCCGTAGCAAATTCAGGTTTTTCGTTTTTTCAAAGGTCTGCCTGGTCAACTACGTGGGCATTCCACTGCTGGATTTGTGCCTGAAGTACGCCTCTGCGTGTCTGAACTCGGACATTGTGATTGTGAATCCCTGCAACGGATTCTCGCCGTTATTCCTTTACCAGTCGGAGCTGTACCGCAACAACAACACGTTCAATATTATTGCACATGCATTGTTTGAATGTGCATTTTGGTTTCAGAGTGCAGTCTCTGTCCAACTATGCCTTCCACAGTTCCATGGAACCGTACAACCGAACCAGACTGACGGAAACCGAATTCCTCATGCTGAAAGTGATCGTGGCCGCACATTCCGGTGACCAACTTATTTATGGGAATCAATTTTAAAAATAATAATTTCTTCAATTTTCTTAGCCACCTCTGGTCTCAGCGCACAGGGACGCGAATTGGTGCATTCGGAGATGGAGCGCTATGCGGGAATGTTGATGCGCCTTTTGCAGCAGCGTTTGGGCGGATTGGGAGGTGCGAAGCGATACGCCCAGATTCTGCATTTTGCCGAGTGTGCCTTTCACGCGGGCGAAAAAATCAGGAATTTGTGCGCCTACGTGGCCATGGTCACCGACCAGGGTACATTCCATGCCAGGGTGCCGCCCACATTCCACAAAATGTGCATCCTGGGAAGCGAATGATGATGCTCCACGGAAGGGGAGGAGATTGGTTTTTGGTTGAATGAATGGAATTTAAGGCACTTTTGTTCAAAAATTCCTACAAGCTATTAAATAGCTAAAAATAAAATCAAAACACGTAACTTTGTTAAGCTTTTTGTGAGCTTAATTTGACACCAAACTTGGCATATTTCAAAGATATAATTGTCATGATGGAGATAAAATTGGAAAAAGTTGAGTGTCCGCTGCTGGGTTTGAAGCCAGTCGTTCTTTCAGCCAAAAGGATCCACCGACTAGGCTATGCGGGCACCTGAGGGGAAGAAGAAACATTCGAAGGAAAGAACCAAGAACTCTGCATGAGGCTTATTGACGCATTGGAAGAGAGAGAGAGTAAAGTCTTTGTTTCTCTCGCTCGCATAAACCGGGGATTTCGGCGGATATTTCCACGTTGTATAAATTTACTTCAGCATAAGGAAAATTATTTTAAAATCAAACAATTAATTTCAACCAAAAAAAATCGCCTGAATTTGGCGCCACTCAGCCGTCGAAGGATCCAAATGAATCCAGTGGTGCCCCAACAATGTTGGCAAAATTTTTTGAATGTAATTGATTTGTTACTCCAAAAATTTGAAAAAGAGTTGGTCATCATTTTAAATTTTTTTAGCTTAAATTATTGTTCAGATTCATTTAGTAGCCAATTCATTTTGATGGCCATCAATTTTATGGGCTGCAACGTTCTTGATTCTGATTTTCAACTTTTCTTTTATTTTAAATCCCACAAATAAATTGAGAACAAACAAAGTGTAATTTATTTTTCATTTAAATGAATCTCCAATATCGGGTGACGTCCAAATTTTTTAATGAAAAAGCGTAAATTTTTTTAAAATTATCTCATTTTCCACTTTCCCACCGGAACGTGCAGATTTTGCGGCGGTGGACAACGGACATTCGGGGTCTAGTAGTCCCTCGGGCGCCGATTTGGCTGACTATTTTCCATTTTTGACCCCATCAACAAATTTTAAATCTGATTTTTAGTATTTTTGGAAAACAGTGGCATGGTGAATTAGTAAAAAAGATATTGAACAAAATGTACAAAATTTTGTTTTTTAATACATATAGGCAGGACCAATAATTGTATTGCGAAAAACAACACCCAAAATGTTCACTAAAACTTAGCTTCATTGTTGCTGCATGGATTTGTGCCCATCTCGTCCTTCCTACAATACCTATATTCTAGTATATTTGTTACAGTTAGTTTAGGAAATCAGTTAGTTTGAGAACTAACTAGGTAATATAGGAAATTCCCAAATTCACTGGATCTTCCAGTTAATTTGCGAACTAACTAGGTAATTTAGGAAATTCTCAAATTCACTGAACCCGATCAGTTAGTTTACGAACTAACTAGGTAATGTAGGAAATTCTTCCACATCCGCCCTTTCGAAATCAAAAAGACAATGCCGCCAGCTGTGTCGCGGAGAATTTGGGCGAGTCCACCCGCTCCTCCTGCCGCGGCAGATCCACCAGACACAGGAGCTGCTGCTCCCGCAGCTTGCTGTGGTGCGTGGGAGCCCTCGTGACGAGCGACGTACTCTTTGCGTGTCCATTTCCATCAGATCCAGGCTCGCCGATTTGTCCACCTGGTCCTGGCGGTCCAGGAGGTCCCGATGCCGAAGGAGGTGCAGGTGCCGACGAGGGAGGTGTCTGTCCAAGCTGGTGCTCAAGGTGGGAAGGAGCACCAGGAGCCCAATTCGCTGGCCAAGGAGATCCGCGAGGGTTCTGGAGGCAGAGGGCGGAATGGAATTTGAGGCAGGCGAATGGACCATTTGAAGATGGGGCGGAACGGGGACTCTTGGAAGAGGGATGGGCCGAAACCAGTCGGGCATAGGGGCTGGCTGCGGTCCAGCACTTCAACATCGGCAGCAGCGATGGACTGGAACGGCAGAAATGGGCAACGCGAAGAAGCTGTGGCCGCGCACGAAGGCCCGATGGCCTCCAGGTACTTCTTGAGGCAGTTCATCAGCTTGGGGCAGACCAGGAACTCGTTCAGCTCCGTCTCGATTATCGGCAGTCGGCACCAACACCGTCTGGTAGTTCTCCATGCGGCGCTTGGTGCGCCAGTCCTGCCTGCTGGTTGATCATGAACTTGTCGCCCTTGATCAGCTGCGTGAGCAGGTTGCACCACTTGGTGTACGTGTGGATGATGCACACCAGCTCTGCAAACGACGGCTTTCCTTGGCCAGCGAGTTGGACGAGTTCAGGATGCGGCCGCCATCGCCCGTCTTCTGCGTGTGGAACGCACCGCCATCCCGGCGCCGTTGTCGCGCATCCAGCCCAGCGCGTAGAATTGCCGGATCAGCTCCGCTAGTCGGGCAGGGGTGATCGGCACGCGGTCCTGTGAAGGCGCAACACGGGGTGGACGGCCATCTGGCATCTGGACTCCACTCATCGACCACTCCACCACCTCCAGCGGATGTGGAAGAATTTCCTACATTACCTAGTTAGTTCGTAAACTAACTGATCGGGTTCAGTGAATTTGAGAATTTCCTAAATTACCTAGTTAGTTCGCAAATTAACTGATCGGGTTCAGTGAATTTGAGAATTTCCTAAATTACCTAGTTAGTTCGCAAATTAACTGGAAGATCCAGTGAATTTGGGAATTTCCTATATTACCTAGTTAGTACTCAAACTAACTGATTTCCTAAACTAACTGTAACATATTGATTTCGTGCTTGGTCTCGCCCAAACGAACCGCCAAACTGCAAAGGTGCCGCCGCTGATTGCGGCCGTGGAAGTACTGATTGAGGTTTTTATCATTAGCTTTTTTGGAATTAAATGACCAAATTTTGGTGAATTAAAATTTAAAATGCAGTTTTTAACAAATTGTTAAATATAAATTCTAAAAATGTTTTAGTATTTTGTGCAATTTTCAGAGGTATATAAACACCGGCGAACCAGAATGTGTGTTCAAAATGATAGTCAACGACGACAATTCACAGCACCCGTATTCTCACTCCCCAAACGTGATAGGTGATAGCATTGAATTGTTCCAGCAAAAAACCATCTTTGCTGAGGTTCTAATTTTCCTGGAGACGATGGATAGGTAGGTACGTGCGATATCCACCACGGCACAGAACGCTCAAATGCCCTTTAATCAGTGAGTCATCCATCATACGTCTAGAATTTACACACTCTTCAATTATTGTCCATTTAGGCAAAGCAACAACGGGAACTTTTCGCCCCGACCCGATTGCCGAATGGCACCAACTGGACGGTCTTATGTGAGGGCCTAGTACCAGAAAGTCATGCGAAAGCTCCCCGAAGATTTGCAAATGCCGGATTGGCTCCAAAAATATCGGCAAATGCCCCATAGGGAACTGCCTTTCGCTCTGGTCGCACTTTTGGCGAATGAAAGGGCAAAAAGTTTGGCCCAAAATGGACCTAAAATGGCTCGGGAAACAGGAAATGCTCACTCTGCTCAACAGTCTCGACCTGCAACGACAGGAAATGGCCAAACTGGAGGTAAAATGGGTTGACAAAAATGTTCAAATTCCGAGTTTTTGGAAAAAGGCCATTTCCAAAACTTTAACTTAAACTTCGTGAAATGTTTTACAATTTTGTTGCTGGTTTCTGCTGCCTGCACTCTTTTCCTTTGTCAGCCTCAAATGTCCAAGAGAATAGATTTTGTCTAGCGATGATTATTTTTCGGGTTACAATTACTCTAGCTTCCCCGCCATCTTTCACTTACTTAAATCGGTGAAATGCAAATTTGCAAGGGCTTGCGTCTTTTCTCCGTGTCTCCTCAGTTCCACCTTTTGCAACCCATAAAATATATTTTTAAACAGAGACCATAAATTGATGAATGCTGGCATTCCCTTGCGATGATATTACGGGTTACATCGCACAATTACTCTAGTTAATGTTTCAAATTTTGGGTGATGAGAAGGCTTCACACTCTTTTTGTTTCAGTTGCAAATAGCCAAAGCAATAGATTTTCTTTAGCGATAATATTTTATGGGTTAGCCGCAGAGGAGACAATTATTTTAGTCACTCTCACTTTATAATTATGAATTGGAAATTTGCAGTCTTGTGCTTTCTCTCCACCCTTCCCGAATCCTCACTATGCATTACTTAAATTATGCATTACTTAATATCTTTAGTCCGACCTTTTCCACAACACATTTTTGGTGAGACGAAAATGTTGGCGTCCATTCAAAAATAAATAGGTAGTAATTGAATTTGTAGGATAATTTAGTCCTACTCAAAACTTCTTAATTGTTAATATATTTATATTATATTCGCAAATCGCCCGTTGTACTAAAAGCAGAGCACTCTTTTTGTTTAGCATTCTCAAATTGCCAAAGTAATAGTTTTTATTCTAGCGATGTATGGGGCGAGTCGCAAAAGAGTCAATTACTCTAGCTTCTTCGTCACTCTTTTACTTCTTTAAATTGGTGAAATGCAAATTTTGCAAGGACTTTTTACGCAATTTGCAGCACATAATTCATAAAATATAGGTATCTTGAAACAGAAACCATAATTTGATTAATGTAGGCGGAATTGAAAAACAATTGACGAAAGACACAAAAAAACTAGAAACTTTTCAAAGTAAAAGTGATGAAAGGATTGGTAATCTGGCTGCCGTTTTAATTTGTGTGCCCCCGATTGCAGGTCCTGGCCGAGGAGTACGCCCATTTGGGGCAGTTGGAGAGGGCCCAGAAGCAACTGGGCCTGGCCGAGATGCGAGAGGAAGTGCTCTCTCTGCAGCTCATTTCCCATCGCAACTCGGCCCCTTCCTGGGCACAGGTCGCTTTCGCGGCCCATTGGCCCACCTTCGTGGAGAGGGACGAATCCACGCGACAAATCCACAACACTATTTTGGTGGGACGAAAATGTTTAAATTATTGAATTTGAAGATACGTTTTAATTGTAGCCGGAAATTTAATTGTTGTATATTATATTCGAGAAAAACAGCGCAATAATCTGTTTATGTGTTCTAAGAACCTACTCAAAACGTTAAAATACTTGCATAATTTGCAACCCATAAAATTATTGCAAATCAACATAACCTCATAATTCTGCTCATAATATTTTATAAATTTTGTATAAAGCCGCAAAGAATTTTCCGAAAATTTAAATGGAAAACACACAAACATAAAATGGACCATTTCAAAAATTATTTCGCATAAATTTGATTAAGCGTAGGTTCATTTATCGTTTTAATAAATCCCACATTCATCAGACGCTGTACGAGTGGCGCGTGGCAATGCACAGTTTTGTGCAGCGCGCCAAGGTGCTGCTGTTGCTGCGCCAAGGTGCTGCTGTTGCTGGAACAACCGTTGGAGGGCTTCTCTTCGCTTGGGACTGATTTTGGCTTTACCAATTGGAGATTGAGAAGGCGATCAAAGTGAAAGCGGAACAAGTGGAAAAGGCCGCAAAACGCCACCAAAGGCGGAATCCACCTGATCCCGACTCAAGGAACAGCTGTCATGTGGGGCGGGGCCCAATCCCCAATGCTCGATCCACGACCCAGCCCCGATCGCTTGTTCAGTCTTGTCCCTGGGTTCTCACCTTCCTCCCTGGCGGGAACGAGCTGGGATAGCCGGCGTGGTTCTCATGCGTTTTCCCTTCTTTGCCTATTAGTAATCTTGTTTGCACTTGTCATTTAAATGTGTACGTACGAAATAAATGTGTGAATAATAAATGTGTGAATTAATGCGTACAACCAGACGGCATGGGGACGCACCGGGAAAACCAAACCGAGAACCCAGTTTGGGAGTGATCGGAAGTTTCACACCGGATGACGCATTGGAGCGGCACCGGAGGGACTTGGTTGGGCTGAGGCCATCGCCTGCTCTGCACCTTGGGCACTCTGGTGCACAAATTGCTCAGCAAACTGCTGTGGATTGGCACTCCAACACGCGGCGGTCTTGACCAATTGTTGCTGGCGGAACACGTAAATTCAATAAAAAATGGCAGACAAGTCAGAACCAAAACAGAACATGAAGCAACAATTCATTCATTTTGAGAGAGTACAGTCCAATCTAGACAGACATAGAAATCACATTAGACGCTCTTAAGTCTAAATTAAAATCAAATCAAATGAGTGCAAAATTTGACTAACTCCTGATCGCAAAGTTACAATTTACACGTTGACTGCTTCCAATTCCAACAGTTTGGTCTCATTTTTGCGAAAACGCCGTCGAGCGATCAGAACTCGCAAATATTTGGGACAAATGCGAACCAGCTCGGCCTGGAATGGTTTAAAATCTGTAATAAGGAATTTATAATTTTAAAAATTAAATTTAAATTAATATTTTATTTTTATTGTGAATAAATAGATTCCAGCAGTTGGTTGGAGAAGCATCCAGTGGTGTCGCTGACCAGGCCCACAGTGCGAACAGCCTGGGCCGCGAATGTTTTGGCGCAAGGCGCGAAAAAGGCCGATTTCCGCTTCAGGCCGAGCTCATCTCTCAGTTTGGTGCGCACACAAATGGGAGAGACCTGTTCGAGTTTTTCAAATTTCAAATGGCTTTTGCATTTGGGCAATCTTCACCGTTTGCACTGTGATCCCGGATTTGGATCGGCGGCACTCTTCGCGCAGGCGAGAGGAAAACGCACTCAAGTATTTCTGCAAAGGCGAAAAGGCTCTTTAGGCAATAGATTGGTTCCTTTTGGCCAATGAAAAATTGGAGGATTCTTTAAGTAAATATGTTTTTCCCCAAAAAATATTTCATTTCCCCTAAAAAAATATTCTTTTACTAAAAAAATGTGTGAAAAGGTTCTTTTAAGCATTAAAAATTGTTGGCTTGTCGGTCCTACTGATTTTATAAAGGCTTGCTATCTAAAAATATTAAAAAAACGAGCGTTAGGTTTGTGCCTAATCTAAGCTTAGCTAAGCTAAGTTTTGCCTAAAAGAATCCAATCTTCTGTTGCATAAATATAAATCGAAGACCTTTCTGCAAAATAGTGATTTATCAAAAAAAAAATAAATTAAATGGATGGACTGCCTTTGCGGAGGAATAGACGGCCATGTGGGAGTGCGCCAAGGTGGGGGTCATGGCCACGTTCACGATGACGCCGGCGCCCCGTTGGGCCATTTGCCCCAGCATAAAGGCACTGAACAGTGTGTGCGGCCAAATGTTCACTGTCTGGGGAGGGGCAATGGAAAATTTGGTTTTTCCTCAAATTTAATTCTTCAAATTTAATTCTCCAATTTAGTTCCAATTCATCTACCAGAATTTCGGCCACTGTTTGGCGCTTCATTTCTTGGAGGCGGCCCAATTTGCAGGCGACGCCCACATTGTTGACTGGAAAAACGACGTCAATAAAATGGCCAAATCAGTTTGGGAACCGATTTCCACACCCAAAATGCCGATTTGGAGCCCCTCCAATGGGGCGAACACTGTCTTCTGGTAGTCCTCCACCCTGGCGCTGGCGAAATCGAACGGAAGGGATTTGACCTGGACGGAAGGGAATTTGCGCTGGATCTCCGCCTCCAACGTTCGCAGCTTCTGTTCAGAGCGGGCGATCAGCACCAAATTGAATTTTCTGCGGGAAAAAAATAAAAACAACAATTTGTCATTAAATATATGTATATTTTGGATGCAGTCAACAACAATTGTTTTAATTGGCTAATCGGCCAAAATAATAACTTTTTCAATTTTTCGTAAAATAAGGCAATAAAACAATGTGAAATAATCCACACATTTCTTTAAATCAAAATAAGCCTTTTCTTGTCAAGTCCCAGTCCAATCTCTGCCAATTTTCCAAAGCGAGGAGCATTGTAAATTTGTTTTCAAAATTCCACCGTTTGGCCAGCTGCAGTGCGTACTGGCTGCCGATGCCGTCGCTGGCCCCGGTCACGCAGGCCCATTCGGCGTTGCCGGCCAATTTGTGCAGGTCCCGAGGACACGCAATGAAAAAGGGGACGAAGAGACGGTACAGCGCACACAACAGGCCGATCAGGGACATTCCGAACACTTTGAGGCCGAGTATCGAGAACAGAGTCGAAAACGAGAACAAATTGGCAGGGTCCGAGTGGACATTGTTGGGAAGAAGGGAGGGAAACTCGGGGATGAACGGGAAGGACATGCCACAATTGCCAACTGGGTCTTCTGAATGTCTGAATAATAATGATAATTGATAATATTAAAGTCAACACGAAGTCAACATAATCAAAGTTAACAGAGAATGAATGTGTTTGCCGATTCGAGAGTTGTGTTGGAAGTTGATATGGGATTGGGCTTTTGAATGTTTGGATCCAATATTTTACCAAAAAAAAATTGGTTAACTTTATATAAATCGGACTCAAATCAGAAATCATTGTTATAAGCTTATGGGAAAGAAACATTCGTGTTTTGTGATTGTTTTTGGACGCCTCTCAACTTCAGGACCGAGAGCAATTCTGGCCTCAGCACAATTTGGTGAGACTGTTGGTTGTGCTCTTGGGACAAGTGGGGTCATTTGACTTCAGTTGTTATCACTTATCAGCAATTAATGCATTCACAATTCACTTACTCATCGGACAAAAACGTTTCTGTCGGATCCTTTAAATGTGAACGTGAACGCCAAAAACAGTGTTCCATATTCGAGTGAGTTGATTCCATTGTTCCAAAAGAGATACAAATAGGAAAAGTGAATAATAAATTTATTAAACTGACTGAAATCTTATGAAATTCTTTAGAATATTGTATTAAATTTTGCTGTGGCATTCTGATAAAAGAATCCGACCATTCTTTTCGGCCCAAAACTTAACTAAAATAATTGTAACGAAAGAATTTAATCGTTCTTTCCATGCCCAAAGCTTAACTATTAGAATGATGGGACAACAATTTTACGGGATGAGTTCAAGTCAATGAATGCTGAACGTTAATGAGAACCGACTAACCCCATAAAATTGTTATCCCATTATTTTGGCTAAAATATCTGTTTCACTTCAACAAAATGTTCTTTGCGATGTGTGGAGAGATCAGCAAAATTATTATTTTAAATGTGATTTTAAAATTTGCAAATTTTTTCGCTAAAATTTATTAAATTGGTGAAAAAATCAAATTCTTTAGGATATAAATTCGGGTAATGCAAGCGAATTCGTTGCACCACTCAGGTGGTGGTGTGTGGACGTGGAAAGGATATCGGATTACCAGATACTATTGCTTCACGGGATGAGCTTTAGAAATAAATTCCTTTCCATAGAATGATTGGACAACAATTTTACGGGATGAGTCTGTCCCAGTCAGTGTTGAACGCTGAACTCTATAATGAACCAACTTACCCCGTAAAATTGTTGTCCAATCGTTTTGACTAAAATGACTGTTTCACCTCAGCTAAATGTGCGCTAACTGATTGATGGATACAAATAATATAAAATATGTCTTTTTCGAATTAAAATTTATAAAATTGGAAAATTATTTTATGTTTTCACTAAAAATTCTAAATTCTTTCAGCCACTTCCGCCATTTCTCCGCAGTATTTGATGATTTTTCCTTTTTCTTCTTTACCTCTCCACGCCCAAAAGTGCAATGTTGCGTCGGAATAAAAGCGCAACAGTCCTCCAACCACTTTCGCCGCTTTTGAAGGCCAATCCGGTTGTTGCGGTTGGTGGCGACTTGCACACCCGGTGGCGAGAGAAGCGCCCTTTTGGCGGCGCTAACTTGATTAAATCTCGCGTTTGCGACTTTCCGGAAGCGCAAAAAGTCGCCGCGGAATGCAATCGGGCGCACGAAATAAATCCAATTTGGGCGCGCAAATTTCGAAATGCAACAAATGGAACAAAAAATTTGATGGCCCAAACCACAAAGATTGGCGAAATTTGGTTTTCTTGTGGAAATTTGATTTTAAAAATTTAAAAAATGCAAAAATTCCAAGTTTTATAGTCCATTTAATGAAATTGATTCAAATTTTTGTTGAATGATTTAATTCTAATTTTTGTTGAAAAAGAATTATTTAAAGCAATTTTTGGGTCTTTTCCGGTTGAGACGCTACGTCACAACGGACCATCAGTTCTCCAGCAAATGGCGCCCATCCATCATGGTCGGGGGCGCAAAATGATGCAAAAACTGTTCTCAGCACGACGCAATCATTGTTCGTTGACCCCCATCGAGAAGATTCTCTTTCCTCTTCTCGTGTTCAATTGTGCAAGGCAATGGGCAAACGTAATCTTTGGCTTTTGGCGTTGCAAAAATCCAAAGTCCGCCAAATCAATATGAACTCCTTGAATCGAAAAGCTTCAGTAATAATGACATTTTAGGCTCGAAAAGTTGCATCTCGTAAAACATTGTATATTCCCTTTGCAAGTAAAAGGAGAGAACTAAACAGGGAAATGCTAAAAAATGAACACCGCTCCAAATTCTGATCGATTCGACTCAAATCTTCCAAAGTCCGGCAAAGTGAATTTATCCACTTAATTACTAATTACATTTGAATTTTAAAAATAAACAAGAAGAGTCAGCGGCAAAAGTAATTTAGGTATCTAAATCTCATGGGAATTGCTTTGTTCGGAATTTTGAATCGAAAAGCTAATCACTTGCGGTAAAATATTGTCGTTTTGGACCAGAAAAATTTGCATCTCGTAAAAAACATTTTTTGCCTTTGCGAGAAAGCGAAGGAAATAAACAGGGGAATGTTAAAAATCAAGCGATCGACACAACAAAATTCTGGACCGAGATCACCTCAACTCATAATTGGGCACAAATCAATTCCAGAAATAAAATATGTACATTGCATTGGTACAGCATTTAGTCAAAAACATATGGAAACCAAAACTCCAAAATCACCCCAATTTGAGTAATATTGTTGTTTCGCCCTTTTTAACGAAAAAGTTGCATCTCATAAAACATTTTTCGCCCCTGCAAGTAAGACGAGGGAAATAAATAGTCAAGTTTAAAATAAAATTTTGCAGCGAAAAGAGTTTCCCAAATTATTTGCATCCCATAAAATAATCGGAACGACGGTATGAATGAACAAGATCAATGCTAGGAAAGCCAACCATTTTGTCCACAATATCAGATTCAGTTTTGGCCAACAAAGAACATCCATTTAATCACTTAATTCGCTCATTCATTCTCCGATTGTACATTGCTAGACGAACGCCTTCCCTCACCGCTTTTTGCGCCACTTTGTGCTCCCCCGATTATGATGGATGGCCGCCATTTGCGGAAAATGTGAGCCCGCTGTGTGACGTAGCGTCTCACTTTAAAAATTAGCGTTCGCCCGTTGGCCAATCTTCGCCCTTTTCTCGCGGCCCCCGGAAACACTCTATGTGACGGATGGGCAAATTGGCGCGACCGAAAAAAGGGCCCCAAATTGCTGCGCATATTAGTGTCTCGTTTGGAAATGTGATAAAATGTGAAATGAAAATGGGATGAATTTTTGGTTGGGATGTGACTGTTCTGGGCGGGGACTTGGCTGAGAGAGGGTTTTACTCTACTCTGGGATTGATCAGCCTCTAGGCTTGATCCAAAAGCGGCAATTATCCAGTCGTACTTTGATCTGCGAATGATTGGTCTCTTGATCGGAGCTTGATCTTTATAAAGCTGATCGGGATCATTTTGATTCTGCAGATCGGAATAACTTTTTGATGTAGATCTCTCCTTTTGATCTAATCGTCGGCTCATCACATCGAATCCAATTTAATAGTTGTCTTGATCTCTCATCGCTGATAATCTGATCACTGATCAGGCATTGATTGAAATGGATCTGCTTGATACAGTTTGTATCAACTTGATCAACCTCGATCTGTCACAAATGCTCATTTTCGATTTATGATTTGACGGCTCATTGATTTCAATTTGATCTGGATCGACTTTGATCCATCGGAACATATTCGATTAGATAGATACCAGATTTGATCGGAAGATCCAAAATACTTTGGTCTTCCCCGTTTGACGGCGATCTTTGTGTGCCAAACCCGAAGGGACAGAAGGAAGACACATCTTGCCAAACTTCCAATTCCAAGACCCAAGGGACAAGTGGACCGATTACCTTATCGCATCAATGGTTGTTGGCAAGCCACACACAACCCCAATACAATTCTGCACACCCACCAGCGTGTTCTTTACGCTGAATTAGCCAAATCACCCCCACCGAAGACCAAATGTGCCACCCCAAGTTCCAATGTTCTTTACGCCCAATTGGTCAAATTGGCCGAAGAACGGCGGCTTGCTGGTGGAGGTTAGCGCCATCCGAAAATCACATCCGTCCAACGACTGGCCAATGTCCCGGCTTACGTCGAATTAACCAAGTTGGCCAATGAAAATGGGGGTCTGACGGTTGGGGATTGCCAACCGATAATCGCATCCGGCTGGCGGTTGTCCCGACTGCCTTTGGCAATTCTTTGACCTTTGCCTTTGGACGCATGGCGGCAATTCCCTTTTAAATGTGCGGCGCTGAATGCATGTGAACAGCAACAAAAAGTGTTGGCCGCCACAGTGGCGCCCTCAGCAAAAACGGAGCAGAATTCACCGCACGGCTGCAGAGGCCCCGGTCCATTTCGGCTGTTGTGCTATGCTCTATTACACCTGCGCAATTTTTTGCGGCCTCCGTTTGCAAATTTTGCACGGCCACACAATGATGTCCTCTCTCTGGTGATTTACGCGTGCGCTCCAAGGACTTTGGCGTACCGGGAGCCATCGTAAAAGCGTTTGCCCCCCAAAAAAGTGTAATTTGCATAGGGCATTAATTATTGCGATAAAACATTACGCCAAAGAATAAAGAGTACTACTAGGTATGCAAAAAGAGAAGCCTATTCACTTCCAAATTCCTATCATTTGACGCTCATTGTGCCAAACCCAAGTATATTAGTTGTAAAAATACGGAAGCGTCAATTTCAAGGCAGTCTCGCCTGCGGGGCATCCATCAAAAGCGGCTAGACTTTCGCTCTCACCCCAAACAACAACGCAAACAAACAAACAGAATTATGCACCACCAGTGCCCGGTCCAACCGGAGACCGGAAGCAGACGCTCAGCGTGGGGGCTGCGGCGGCAGCGGAAAGTGAGTGATCGCCGCCAACCCTGGCGCACCGATGACAACGGTCTCGGCGCCCAGACAGCGCAATGAGACGCACCACAGAGACCAACGGCCGCAAATGCACAATTCGATCATCACGGGAGGAGGGCCGGACCGGAATCTGTGGACCAGACCGACCGGACCGCTGAAGGGAGGTACTCTGGGCCGCGGCTGGACCGCGCGAAATGGACCACCGATCACCAGAGGGGTCGACAGCCGCATTTCGGCGAAATGTGTCATTCATTGGTCTTCTTCTTTTTCCCCCGGGCGCTGCAGGGCCAGTCTCGCGGTGCTGAAAAAGTGCAAAATGCGCGAGACCGGGGGCGAGAGTGGCGGCGCCTGTTGCCCATCCGCCTCCGAGAGACTGAAGGTCATTTGCGCAGCGAACTTTGAAGAAGGCGGGGGCCCTTCCGCCGCTTTATAAAACGGACGGCTGGCGCAGTCGGCTGGCAACATTTTAGCGCAGCAGCAGTCCACAATATCAGCGGCGGTGTCCAGTGCGGCCATCCGTGATGAAGATCGCCGCCAATTGTTGCGCATTTCCGTCCAATTATTTGACTAATTTTAATTTCTATTAGTTTTAACCTTATGCCCATTGTAGTTTCCGAAATATTAATTAATTGAACGCAATTATTATTTTTTCAATTTTTTACCATTTTCCCTCATTTTCAGAGCGCAATATTTTGCATTTATTTCGCTGCAATTTGAACAAATCCCAAACCACCAAAATGGCCCAGATCAACAAAACATTGGCTACCTTCTTCTTCGCCTTTGCGACGATGGCTCTTCTTCTCTTCAAACCAACGCTTGGCTTGCCTTCGCCGTTTGGAGGCGCCTCAGACGGAGGTAATTTTTAGACGCGTTTTGACACAGAAAAATTCCGCGGCATTCTTATCCGAATTTTCAAATAAAATTTATTGGCAGTTTTGTGAATTTTTTTGAAATAATTTTTATTTCAATTTTGGAGTTAATTTTTTAAAATTTTATTAACTCTCGTTTTGCGTTTAGTGCGCGTTTCGCACAGCGGCCCAACCAACGACCGGTGGGGCCATGAACAGTTGGTGCCGGAGGAGGAGTTGCTGGCGCGCACCAAAAAACAAGTAAGCCGAAAAATTTAAATTTGAATTTTAAAATTTGAATGGCACAATTTAATTGAAATTTTTGATTGACAAAATTCGATGGCATTTTAGCCCAAAATACAGTGTGCCAAATTTATTTGCCATCTTTTTTTAGAAAACCGCCACTTTTCGTTTGTTTCCATTTCCGGTGTACTACTACCCGCAACAACCGATTGTGTGGAGTCGGCCAGTTGTGCAGCAGCAGTGGCAGCAGCCCCAGCCGCAGCAGGCCTGGACCAGTCCCGCCCTGCAGGCCGCAATGCCGCCGGACGAGCAGGCGCGCAACTGGATCACCGGGGAGCACAACCGCTACAGAAAAATGGTAACCAGCAAAACAGTTTTGAATGGGGGAACCAAAAATATTCATTTTTTTGCATACAATTTATTTGAATAAAATTTTTGTATTTGTATAGAATAAATTTTGGCTTGCTTCAGAAACAACGCTGCTATAAGGCAAAAAGTATTTCCCACTGTTTGATGGGTTACAAATCATTTAGCTTTAAAAATCCATGTTTTCAATTTAAAAAATAGTATTTTTTATCTGCATAAAATAAATTTGATTGGATAAAATTTTTGCGTTCAACAGGCACAATGGTTTGCTTCAAAACATCACTGCCACAAAGAAAAAAGTATTCTCTAACAATGAATGTTTGATGGGTTACAAATTATATACCAAATATTTAAAAAATCCATTTTTCATTTAAAAAGGTTTACAAATTGGCAATTTGTGTGCCCAGGTGCCCGCCAGCAACATGCGCATGGTGTACTGGGACGAGAGTCTGGCGCGCAGTGCGCAGGCGCACGCCAACACGTGCGACTTCCGGCACTCGCGCGGACGCGTCAACATCGGCGAGAACATCTGGGCGGCCCCCTACACCGACTACTCGGACGCCATCCAGCGCTGGTACGCCGAAGTGAACAACCCCTGGTGCGCATGCGGAAACAGCTACCAACACTGCTGCGGCCATTACATCCAGGTGAGGGGCCCGACAAATTGGATGAATCAGATCTGATCTACTGGTTATCAGATCGCTTGACCGGGTCAGATGAATTGATCAGATCACTTATTTTTGTATCGGATCGACTGATCAGTGATTATCAGATCACTTGACCGGGTCAGATCAACTGATCAGATCACTTAATTTTGTATCGGATCGACTGATCAGTGATTGGTGAATCAATCAGATGGCCAAATATGGCAAATTTATCAAAGAAGATCAACTGATCACAACACCGGGATCAGATACGACTTAACAGATCACTGATCAGATCTAAGTATTTGTAAAAAGTGAATGAATTTGTACACTAATCCCTTCTTTCCTTTTTGCAGCTGGTCTGGGCCAACACCGGTCTGATCGGGTGCGGCTATGCGCGCTGCAACGGCGTGATCGGCGTTGGGGGCTACGGGCGCGCAGTGCTGGTGTGCCACTACAATCCACAGGGAAACAAGGTGAGGCCGAAAAGGATCATCTTTAATTGGGAAATTTTAATCAATTCCCCGCCTCAGTTGGGCGTTGCCGCGTTCAATTATGCGAATGGCTGGAACGGGCGCTGCTCCGAGTGCCCAGCAGATCAGCCCTCCTGCCACGAGGGACTGTGCTACAAGCCTTCGGAATCCACGGTAAATTTGTTTTTAATTTATTCAAAAATAAATTTTGTTTTTTATTTCAATTACTCATTTTTTAAAACCTTTTAAGGCGCTTTCCACTGCGCTGGACACCAACGATTTGGGACTGCGAAGGCGCGCTTGAAAGTTGGCGCGGTTGTTGAGCTGCCCTTCAAATCTGCCCAGTTCCTGTTTCTCCCGAATTCCATCCACAAACACTCCATGACGACGATGCGCGGTCCAATCTCCATTGTTGTGCCCAGAAAAGTCAGTGCCAAAATCGGTTGTCCGAAAAATGTGTCAAAACAAAACGTGCAAAATGGCTCCGTTCAGCAGCCAGATCACAAAACCAAATTGATCAGTAAACCATAGATCAGGTCAAATAATGATTATTTGCAATCAGATCTAATCAAATTTGGTCAAATTGTTTGGAAATAGGCCAACAGATCGATCATTTGGTCAAATCAAAATATATTCTGATCAGGTTTCAATATGTCCAATCTGATCAATTCAGCAATGATGCTGATACTCATTTTGCACGTTTTAATGTGGAAATGCCCAGCACAACTAAATCAAATGGATTCAAAACATTTTCACAATGCATTATTATTCATTCCCTTCGTCCCAATCCACATTCCTTCCTTCAACTTGTTCAAGCACAGATTTGGTGTTCTCTCCAAATTTGTCGTCTCCCCAAAATTGTGCAATTTTTACGCAAATTCTTCACAAACAGAAGAAGCCATTTTTGTTCGCTATTTATTACTATTAATTATTATAGTTCCAATAAAATATATGTGACATTTTGTTATGGCTATTTCGTCAAAATTTAAGAACCCAAATGCATTGGGTTTGTTGGGGGAGAGACTATGTTCACTGGAGAGGGCGGCAGGAAAGTGAAAGGGAATTGGCACAAGGGGCGACTCACCCCATCCAATCGCTACATGCCATTCGGGGTAATAATTGCTGCTGATTGCTTTTCAATCAACATCTTCGTCCATTCCCTCATTACGGATAATGGCGCGCAAAAAGACCAATTAGGAGACCTGGAGTTATTATAGTGGGAACACTGGACAGATTAGCTCCCCCCAACCGTCTCTATTTTGCAAAAATTGAGTCAATCATTAATAATTCATTCACTAAGTGGGTTGACATTGAATTAAAGGAGTTACTACATATTTCAAGACGAGGTGAAATTTGAATGGAGGCATCATCACTCAAATAAAAGTTTACATCTCATCAAACATTTTTGCTTTTGCAAATAAAGAAGCGAAAAATAGATCATCAAATGTAAAATAGAATCTGCAGAAACCGGCTCAAAAATTGTTTTTGTTCGATAAAAAAAGATTAGGATAGATTTTGATTTAAATTGATTCTGTTTTCTGCAAAATCTTTTGCTTTTGCACACGCAACCGCCAAAAGATTTACGGCTTATTTTTGTTTGATTTGCTGCGCCACTTGTTTCGTCATCATTATATTGTTTGGGGGCAGCTTCGCCAAATGGCGAGGTCATTCGCCGACATTTATTATCTCTTATTTGCTTTTTTTGCTTTTTATCTTGTCGAAAAAAGTCACAGGTAAGGTGCTAAATTCAATATGCATGAATTTTGGATGGCAATTTTGATCACACATTCTCGTCACTTTGGCGCTTCGATTCGATTCCTCCAGCAGTTTTCGAGTTCCCCGTCCAAAATCAGTTCGCCAGTTGGATGAGTCCCGCCTCGAAGTTGCCGCTGCCCTGGATGCGGTCCACGCGAGTGCCCGCGTCCGGCCAGGAGCCGGACACCGCTGTGGTCGGCTTCAACTGTTCCGCGGACAAAACACGCTCTTGCGCAACGCCACCACAGTTGTGCCTGAACATTTTCCCAAATTTAAAATAAAATAAATCTTGCTGTGAAAAATTGTTCCGTTTTCGAATGAAAGTTTCAACCCCATATAAAGCATTTTGAATACATTTGGGATTAGAAGAAATTTTTTGAAGCTAAAATGTTGAAGGATTTAAAGTTTGAGTTTAATCAAAAATTAAAAAAGGTTAATCAAAACTATTAATTTAGAGTTTTTATTTTTGTCTTTTGATTGTTCTTATTTTATTGAATGAATTATTATTTAATAAATAAATTTTATTTGCCCCATCTTGTTTTGTTTTTTGCCTGATCACGAGTTGGGGCTCTATTCGGTTGTCGCCCTCCTTGTGGCCCGGGCCCTCCCAATGCGTCATGCCCTCCACGGTGAAGTCGCCCGACTCGCCCACCACAGCGGACACCAACAGAGTCTGTTGTCCTGCAACAATTGGGAGGCACTGAATTGAAATGAAAAATAGGCACTTTATTTGCCGAATAAAAACCCGTTTTTGTCCGAAAGATCAAATTCAAACATTCAAATGCGATTATGGGTTGTAATTACTGAGAGAGAAATCTATTCAAATTCAAACATTGCTTTTGATTTAAGTAATTCAGATTTCACTGAGGCGGTATTATTCTGATCAAATCCAATGATTAAAAGTCGAAAAAAACTCAACTGAACTTATATTTATATTTCAATTTAAATAGTTTACGCAATTTTAATTGTTCTTAAAAATAAAAACTCACCTCCGTTCACGTCGTACAGCTTCACCTCAGCGCCAACCGCTGCATTTGCTTCGCATCGCACTGTGCCGTTGACCTGTCACACATTTTAATGTCAGTTTTTACTTTTTAATTGCTTAATTTCTGAAAAATGCATCTTTAATTTTTGCATTTGTTTTTCGGAAAGATTCGAAATAACGAATTCTCAATTACCTAATTCATTCAAAGTTATTTTTGCATAATAAAAAGTGTTGAATGACATCAACAGTGGTCGATGAATTTCTACAAACTTATATTTATTTAATTTTTGAATTTGCTTGTCGCTTTGAACATTGAAACATTTGAAATAATGAAATCAACCCACATACATAATTAACGCATTATTTTATGTGTTTCAAAATTTTTAAATTCGCAATTTTGGATTTGAGTTGAAAAATTATATTGAAAAAACGAGAACAGAGATGCGAGAGTATCGCAGAGTTTAGATCCCGTAAAATTGTTTCCGGGTTACTTGCTATTAATTCGAGCGGATTTTATTTATAAGGCAAAAAAGGTCGTCCTTTTGTAGCAAATCAAAATTATTTTGCACGATAAAAAGTGATGAACGACCTCAACAGTTTGGTCGATGATTTGGGTCCATCCCTCCTCGGCGGAAGCAGTTTCCCTGCTCGCAGGTGCAGACCAACAGACTGAACATTTGTCCAATTAAATTTTACTCAAACGTCATTTCGCTTGCCTTTTTGCACGGAACTCAAACAGACGATCGCAAGCAGCACGGCTAGACGAGAGCCTGAACTCATCCGAAAATTGGGGATTTAATCTAAAAACAAAATACACAATCGAGCACAAAATAAACAATACATATATTTATCTATTTGAATGTGAATTTGGAATAAATCAAAACAGCATTTGGACTCTAAAAGGTCTGAATGCTGAAAGCACGCGGATCAAAAGCATAAGGAACTCGGATGGAACTGTTAAATTGTATGTGGAAAGTTCGATTAAACGGTGAAAGCGATCGGATAGCCCTCTCAAATTGAGCAAGATCAAATGAACCAGCTAGATCAGTTGATACTAAAATTATAGATAAAAATGAGTGAAATAAAAACAACTGATTTGATCAAAAGATTCAGCCAGAACAATTTTTAATCAGATTTATTTGAGATCTGATCGAACTGCACATTATCTGACATCGAATATGGGTTAAAGATTAAACGGAAAAATGAATTTGCATTTTTGGAAAAAAATTGATTTTGGACTTTTTCCGCTGTTAAGAAGCTCATTTTTGCGATCGCAAACGCTGCAAATTTTGCAGACGACGATTAAAGGTTAAATAGTAGTGATGAGAGAGTGCGCTGCGCGAGTGGACAACAGTCAAAGATCGGGGGCAACCACCGGTCACAGCATTTTGCAAAAACGGCGCTCTGAAGGATGTCGGCGCAGCGAAATAAATGTCCGCGCCATTGTGGCGCGGAAGTGTTTAAACAAACTCTCTAATTTTTCAATACAATGCGACGCCAGCAGCGAATTTGTGAGTGCGCGGACAACACGTGAAATGCATGAAAAGGGACAAATTTTGGAGAAAGTATTATTCACATTTTTGAACGGTGTTTGATTCTGGCTAAAAAATGTATAATTTGTGTTGGTGTCCACACCCCCATATTTAAGTGATTGCGCGTTCAATTTGATTGCGTAGGAAAGGCAAACCGGGTTTTTACTGGTTTCGGTTTCGGGTGGGTTTACACCAACACTCCAGCACTTTGGGCCCAATCAAATTAATTTTTGCGCTGAACTGATCGAGTGCATTGGCGCAATGGAAAATAACACATCGTTTAAATAACAAGAAGTTTGGCGGGGCTGGGTTCGGGTTGGACTGAAACAGTCGGTTTGATCGATTCAATTTTGGGGGCAAAACCTAGAGACGATTGGAGTCCGAACAGATTTGACTTGTTTTTTTTATAAATTTGAATAGGCTTTTTGGTCAATTCAATTGCATTTTGACCAGCAGTTGGATCTGCGCTGATCACCTGACGCGGTCTGTGATAATTAACGAATTTTTTACAGTTGATCAGTGATCACTTGTTCAATTTGGAGATTGCGCCAAATATTACTTATACTTTTCTTTAATAAACAATCATATTATTTTATGTACCTAGTACGAGTGGAAATTAATTAATTAGTTAATTAATTATAACAATATGTGCCTCATGGATTTGGTTAAAATGTACATTTACAAATTATAATTTTACGTTAAAAATTTATTTGATTGCTGGTGAGATGGCGAATTTTGTTGTGTGGGCGATTTGTGAATTAATCGGAGTTTCGGAGTTTGACTCCGCATTTAAATGGTGGGCTCAAAAAGGCTGAAGTTGAACAGCGAAATTAGCCACAGTTTATTGCAATGACGCAAATGGAAAGTTATACCGCCTGAGCGGCAACAAGTCCGATCACAAATTACGCGCAATTGACAAATAAGAAATAATGTTTGGCCGCCAAATTAGCCACGAATTTATTTGAAAATGTTTGGCGTAGGTACTTGCTTTGATTTAAAATTTTTAGCTTGCAAATTGAGGTAAAATTTAAAGAGGAAATATCCGCCAAAATTCCCGGTTTATGCGAGCGAGGGAAACAAACACTTTTTTCTCCCCTATCTCTCTTCCAAAACCTCAATGGGGCAAGCATGCAGTTTCAGAATTCTTGGTTTTCCCTTCGCATATGTCCCTCTTTTCTCTGGCGTCCGCATAGCCTAGTCGGTAAACTCCTCTCATTATGTAATGCTGGCTCAGAGAGCGTATGGGTTAGAGGTTAGAATTAGAACCCACAACCCAGCAGCGGGCGATTGACTTTTTCCGATTTTTTTAACTTTATCTTCTGCCATGACAATTATCACTGCCTGAACGGTAATAAGTACGATCACAAATTGCGCGCAATTTGACCGCCAAATTAGTTTTTTCTGAATCTCAAAAAATTGAACAAACATTTTGGTGAGGTGAAACAAATGAATACACACACCCTGACAATAAGTTTCAAATGTTGGTTCGGAATTTATTGAAGTGGTCTTTAGTTGAAATTGGACGATTTATAAAAGGGCGAATCAATTTAAAAAATGTAATGGCCGAAAAGGCCAAATTCGAACAGGAATAGGCGAAGGAAAACACAACAAAAAGACGGAAATATTCTCTCACGGCGAGTCCAATTTGGATTTCTTCGCATCGCTTGGCCCCACCTCCTCCTCATCAGCTGTCAGCGCGTCCATTGTTTGCTCATATTCTGAGCCCAAATCGACCGTCGGAGAGAGTGACAACTCATTGATGCGGATGTCCAGCACTATGTTGTTTCGCGTTTTGTTTCGGAATTTTTGAGAAAACGTTTGCTCCAGTGCAATGAGCGGTTCCTCCGCTTCCGCATCCGCTAGGTCCGCACAGCGACGCCGACACAGCTCCACAGTGTCGTTGTTGACGAAGCGCAACGAGAGCGCCTCTCCAGTGCGCTCGTTGTGCAGATTGTCGAACGGCAACTGAGCGTGTCTCCATTTGTTTAAAGCACTCGAACTGATGCGCACGTAATAGGCGACGGGGACAGAATCGGCGCACATAAAGTGCTGAAATGCAAGAGGTGCTTTAGTGAACATCCGAGACCAGTGGGTCAAAATATCAAACAGATCAGTCATCAGATCATTAGATCAGATCAAGTCGGGTATCGAGACTAATCGGCAACCCTGATCAAGGAATTGTCTGATCCGACTGAGTAGTGAACCGAGCAGATCTCTGAACTGATCCAGGGCTTTGATCAGATTTGGTTGAATCGGAACCAATTGAGATCAGCTGAGTGATCAACACTCATTTTGGCGAATGCATTTGCATGTCCAGCTTACCTCCTTCGCCTGAGTTATCAGCGTGGCCATGTCCACAATCTTCTTGATTTTCAGTTTTGCAATTTTCAGTTGTCCCTCCTCCGCCGGGGCGTGCAGCCATTTGACCAGCACTGGGGTGAGCGGGCTGCATGGGCTGCAGCCCTCGCTGTTGAGCTCCACCGTGTCTGGACGGGGCAGCGGACATTGGATGCGCAAAAGGCGCACGTTGGTCAGCAGATGGGCCAACAGCTCTGCGCTGATCGCTTCGATCCCCGAATCAATGTAGAGCGAGGTGATGGCCCACTCTTGGCGCGGGAACAAGCGCAACAACTGCTCGACCACGGCCACATTGGCGCGACTTCTTTCGCCTGTCAGTTCAGAAAATGAAATGGCAATAAAGATATTTATTTTTAAATCCAAGATGAATTTCAGATTAACTTGATTTTGATATTGTCGATTCGTTTTTAAAATGCTTTTGTTTTTAATAAAGCCACTCAATAGGTAACTCACGCTCCCATATGTCCATTCGTTCTTCATCGTCGTCTGCCCAGTCAGGTGAGAATGCATTGGTGTAGAACTCCAAGCAAATATCGCCGAGAAAGTGGCGAATGGCGCCCAAAAATGCTAGCACTTTGGAATTGAAATAGCTGCAAAGTTTGAATGAAGTAGGGGGACCATTGATCTGTCTACAGCTCGATTTTGGACAATTCCCTTTACCGCAATGTAATGAACGAGAATCCTGCCACTGTGGCGGGTGGGGCCACTTCAGCGATGGGCACCTTCACAAAATCGGAGAGAGTGCAGTTTGGGGTGCCTTTGTACAGTTCCTCTTCCGAAAATATGAGTCCACGCAGAACGCGTCCCGCCGGCGGCCCATCGATCAGTGGGCGCGCAATCTCGTGGAACAGACGTCTTGCGAGGCACACTCGCTTTGCCAGCGATATCCGGCCGCAACACCGGAGCACTTCGGTCCACGTCTCGGCGGGCAGATGGCTGCGCAATGGCATTTGGCATATTTTGGTTGGTTCGGCAGCAAACCCAATTTTGGCAGTTCATTAAATTTTTATCAATTCCAGTGGCCCCGCTCACATTTCACATCGTTCCGCCGCCGCAGCAGTGTCCGCTTTAGCGGGCGTTGCCCAATACTCGCCATACTCACACTCAAGTTTTCGCTCCGCACAATCGCAGCATTGGCATCGCTCTGCCCACCACATGGCTATAAAAAGAACACAATTAAAATTAACAGAATAACAGAATAAACGATACGAAATTAAAATTGGAGCTTCGAATTTTCTGGAACAAAAAACCAGTATCTGTGTATGGGTTGAGATCTTGAGATGGCTGATGCCTGTGAATGGTTGATGAATGGCGGGTAAAGAGTAAAGACCTAAAGATTGCTGGGTGCTGGCGCTTGGCGTCTCTCTTCTTCTGGCTTTGACCCAGCACTCCAACAGCACAGCAGGGAATGGGATTGGTTGGACTTGCCTGCGCATTGCGCTCGCTGTTGTCGTTGTGCATGAGTTGGGGTCAATTCCGCGCCAATTTTCAAATTCAAATTAACCCGTATTGTGGCTCAACAAGTGACCCTCAGTTAGACACCACCTAGGTAGTTCGAAGCAAGCTTAGTTTAGGTTAGGCCTAAGCCTACGTCTAAGCCAGGGTTCCGATCGGTCCGAAGCATGAAAAAAGGACATTCATAAAGAAAAAAAGGACAGCAAAGGCAATGACCAATGAAAAAAAGGACACATCAATTTTTGCTATTTATCGATCAAAAATCGGTGTATAAATATCAAAATCAATTGTATTTCTCTCCAGAAACGATTGCTTTCAACAGTTTTTTGCTTCCACTGAGCATTTCATACATTTCCTTGCAATTCTGGTCGAAGTAAATTTAAAAGATTTGGGACCCCAAAAAAGGACAAATCTTTTAAAAAAGGACAGATCGGAACCCTGGGTCTAAGCCCAAAGAGTAGCCAAGTGGGCTTTTTTAGCCTAAGCCAAGGCAAGTCTCCGCTGGCATTTTTTAAATTTCGTCAGAAATACCCAATATTTTAAAGGTTTATGCGTAGAACGCGACCTTAATGATTAATGACCTACGTTAATACAATATTTGAAAGTTGGCGCGGATTGACCTTCCCCTTGTGTGCATTTGGCATTTGCATTCTATCGATTTCCCCTTTTCTTGCTCTCCGTCTCAACTTTGCCAAACGTAGGTTTCTGATTTTTCTTAGAAAACTTGCTGGAGATTTGACTTGTTTTTTGATTGCGTAAAATTTTTTATACACTTGATTCATGATCAGCCATTGACGAAAATGGAAGGTTATACCGCCTGAGTGGCAACAAATGCGATCGCAAATTGCGCGCAATTTACAAATGTTTAGCCGCAAAATTGGCTTTTTTTCTGATTCTCAATTAAAATAAAAAACTGAAAAATTCTTAAAAAATTATTTCAAAATATGTATTTACAAAAAAAATAGCGAATAAATCTATCAAAGATTCAAATTTCATTTACTTCTAGATAATAAAATTGGATCAGAAATGCTGTTCTTGAACTTGTGTGATTTCTCATCAATTATTCAATTTGATTTTCTGCACTGGGCCCCTGCTCATTGTTCTCCTCCTGCGCACTTCCTAATTCCTGTGGTTCATCGAATGGCTCCATTTTTGAAAGTTGTTCGTCGGTGATTTCACTGGAATAAACTTCAGTTCTTGTGGCTAATAAATTGCCAAATCGGGACCTCATTTGGGCGACGTTCAGCACCAGCTTGTTGCGCGATTCGGAAAATTTGCGCTTCAACACCAGGAACAGTTGCTCCACTTCTTCATTCTCCGCCGCTTCGTCTTCTTGTTCTTCTTTTTCTGGCGAGGACCCAACAACACAACTGCGACGGTAAAGCACCAAACTGTTGTTGTTTAAAGCGCCATCGCCTTTGTCACAACGGCGCAGTGTGAGCACTTCTTTGCGCTCGTTGTAAATTCTGCTGAATGGCAGTTCAACCATTGAGAGATTCCAAAAAAACGTAGAAATGGCCACAAAATAAGCGACAGCAGGAACCGAATGTCCCGAGAGGAAATTCTGAAATCGAATTTGGTAAAAACTAGCACAAATGTCTTCACAGTTCAAATGCATCTCAATTGCGTCGGCTGAGCCGTGTTTTTATAATACTTGTTGAAGAAGTAAGAACGACAGTTTGAACAACTTCACGAATGTGGCATTTAATCCTTTAAAGAATACCTTTTGTGCCTGTTTGACCAGCTCTGCAAAGTCCGCAATTATGTAGGCGTCCAAGCTGGCCAATTTCTGCTGTCCATCCTCCGTGGGCGAGTGCATCCATTTGACCAGCACTGGGATGTAGGGGCTGCAGCGGTGCAAATCGGTGAGGGACAGCTTGTCTGGCAGGGGCAGTGCATGGATTTTCAAATGGCGAACACTGGTCAGCAGACGGGCCAACAGCTCGGCGCTGATCAAACTGACGCCGCGACCAATTTGAAGAGTGGTGATGGCGAGCTCAAGGCGCGGCAGCAGGCGCAACAAGTGCTCGAAGACTGCCATATTGTGGTAGTGGTTATCCACCTGCGCCTCAGGCAGCCCTGATCGGGATCCAATGTGCATGTGTCAATCCATATCCCACTCTCCAATCCCACCTCCATGCCCTTCTTTGTTCTCCCATCTAATGTCGTCGCTCAACCAAGCGCCAATTCCCAGGTGCAGGTCCTTGAGCAGCAGGCGACCAATGGCACGCAAAAACGAGAGCACTTTCGCATCGAAATACCTGCAAAATGGGAAGGCTGAAGAGTGATGAGGGATAATTTTTGGCCGTTGGCTCCGATCAGATAAATTTTTAAGAAAGCGCACTTCAATTCGATCAACTGGAAGCCGATCACGCTCTGGGGCGGGGGCACCTCGGCAATGCAAAGGTCCTCCAGACGATACTCTCCTCCATCCTTTGCGATTTGTTTGCGCAAAATGGCACTGTTGCCTTGCTTCGACTTCACAAAGCCCATCGCGGGCAGAACGCGTCCGGATAGGCCGTCGAGCAGCGGACGCGCAATCGCGTGGAACTGACGCCGAATGAAGCACATTTTCCCTTTCAGCGACGCTGGACCACAACTGGAGAACACCTCCGTCCACGTCTCGACGGGCAGCGGCCTGAATTTTCGAATTGGATGATGAAGCTCCAAAAAACACGTCAATGATCAATTTGAAGCACCGTTAGCTTATGTTTGAGCCGGGATGTTTTATGTCCAACTCACAAATTTCGCAGTCTCCTCGCGGCCGCAATGTTCGCCTCAATGTGCTCAATGCAATGGCGTCGATATTTCTGTGCGTCCGCAAATTCGAGTCCACAACTGTTTTCCCATCCACAGCGCACCTTCAATTGTCGCCCGTTCATTTGTTTTGCTGTACTGGCTAGATCTGTAAAAAAAAATAGGATACTAAAATAGGTAGATTACATAGCTCATTTAGCATTTACTATAGTAAAAACTAAAAATTTGAATGAACAAAGAATATTGAGTCATTGTAGATATGTATGTATGACTTTCCCGTCCCACTTGCCTTGGGCACCTTTCCCAACCAACCCAAATGGTCACATTCAAATTCCCAATTGTGCATTTGTGGTACGTATAGGTACATATGTGGTAATGGTAAGTATGTATCTGCATTCTTCCAATAATTTTCCATTCAGGTTAACCCATTATTATGTTATTATTATTAACCTCTCTTTTTTCCGGAGCAAGACAAGTCGGCGCAGCCAAGTCGGCTCACGACAAGTCGGCGCAGACAAGTCGGCGCAAAGGACTGGTCGGCGCCAGTGTTTTCATGACCGGGTCCGGTCATGACCTCGGTCATATGACCTCTGACCTGACCGTGACCTGACCGGGGGTGCCGGTCAG
>VAHH01000134.1:0-56073 GCA_013357305.1 Radopholus similis
GAAAAAGTCTAAAAAATTGACCTGCGCTCACAGAAAAGCCCTAAATTTTCGCCTGCGGCGCGAAAAACAAGTGATTTTGAATTTTAATATATGATAATGATAAATGTCAAATAATGTATGATCTGCTCATTTCCACCCCAAAATTGCTCAAACAGATCATGAGTGGAGAGAAATACGATGCTTAAAGAGAGTTTATTTAGAATAAAGCGATTTTAACCAATTTTATTGGAAAATTCTACAATGTTTTTATTTTTGCCTCCAAAATCTTATTTTTTGATGCCATTGTTCTTATTTCGGAATTTTTCCGATCGGATCCCTGAATTAATCACCCAATCTTTGCAGTACAACGAGAACGAGATCAAGATGGAGTTCGAGCAGGCCGAGTGAGCACTCCACCATTCCTGTTGCCCCCATTCCCATTCTGGTGTTTTCCCACTCAGTTTGATGGATCTGAGCGAGTACGTGAAGGCCGTCAGCTCCATTTGGGACGTGATAGGTACGCATATTGGGAGGAGCAAATATTATTTTGGCGAAAAAACATTTGTTTTGGCGACAATATCTTTTATTTTGGTGAAACTCTCCTCTTTTTGCACACTCTATCAGTCTTGGCATAATGTTCTTTCGCTATAAATTAATTGATTTTTTCGCCAAAATAAATGACTACCTATTGGGAGCGCTGTTTTGAAGATTTCGCTGTTCCAGATGCGCCCGCCTCGTTGGTCAACCGACGCTCGCGCATCGAGTTCCAGTTGCGCATTCGGCGCAAAACACTGTTCTACACAGTCGTACTCATCATTCCCACTGTGCTGATGGCCTTTTTGAGGTAGACCAAGGGCAAAAGGGCAAATGAAAACTAAAATTGATGAACGCCAAAGAAAATGGGACAATTTCTCGCCATTTCCCTATACCCGTATTATCGGTTTTTGCAGGTCAAATGGTTCCCAAAAATACAATCTATTATAGCTCATTCGATTCCTCTCGATGAGAGGAGTCCAATGGTACCAAAATCTTGGCAATCCGACCAATCTGGACAAAGTTATGACATGTCAAACTTTCAGCCAAAACCGTACGACTGCGCAAAATAATTAAAATTTTAAATTTCTATGTTGAAAATAAGTTCTCGAGAGACTCAATTAAAAAAAATCTCGCATTATAATTGAATTCCCCACAGCATGGCGGTGTTCTTCTTGCCGACTGACTCGGGCGAGAAAATGACGCTGACCATCTCGGTGCTGCTCTCGATTGTGGTGTTCCTGTTGCTGGTGTCCAAAATTCTGCCGCCCACCTCCTCCACGATCCCGCTGATGGCCAAGTACTTGCTGCTCACCTTCGTGCTCAACATCATCACAATCACGGCAAGCCATTCATTCTTCTCAGTCAAAATCTCGAAGTGGGCTCATTTTTGGATACTCCCGAAATGGGGGGTCTCGATTGACAAAAGTCCAATTCCACCTTACGCAAACTTGTTGATCGAGTTCAAGACGTTCGGGCAACCATTGTTGTGCCGTTGTGAATGGGCACAATTAAAATGTGGGATTGATTGATTGTGAACAAGCATCGCATTTGGATTGACTTTTGAGCCCATTGGCACAATGAATTATCATCATTTTTGCCTCTTCACTTCTTTTTTTGTTTGGATTATGCAAGAGCCAACAGTAACTTGACAGCTCAGCCTGGTTCAGGTCACCGTGGTCATCATCAACGTGTACCACCGGGGCCCGAACACGCACCGGATGCCGAACTGGGTGCGCACCATCTTCCTCAAGGTGGGCACTCTGCGATGGTGCGACTTTTGCGGACCTACACATTAAGCTTAGGCTAAACTAAGCTAAGTTTTAAGCTTGTCTTGGCTTAGGCTAAAATGACTTACTTGGTTACACATTAAGCGTTAAGCTTAGGTAAGCTAAAGCAGGGAACTTTGCCTTCAATTTAATAGAAACTTTTGCAGCGATTGACTTTGAAAAAGAGGAGAAGGGAGGAAGCGGAGCAGTGAGAGAGAGATTGGAAGCAAGGATGTGGATAGGCGCGAAACAGTCAAACTAATGTGAAAGAAAGGGTAGCGCCTCACTTTAAGCAGGGCTTTAGCCTTGGGCTTAAGCATTGATCCGCAAATGTCTAGTGCTTGTCAGCCCCATAACTCCCCCACACATTCAACCGCAGTTCATGCCGCGCCTGCTGTGCATGAAGCGGCCCCGGCCCGCCATGAACCGGCTGGTGCGCAATCCGACTGTGAAGAGCGGACTGACCAATCTGCCGGGCATCGGCCAGCTCACGGTGCCGCGCAGCCCATCGCCTCACCATCCCAACTGCCCGGAGCACAAGGGAACGGCCATTGCAGCGCCACCGCTGAACAACAGAGAGAGCGGCGCAACACTGCCGCTGAGCAAGGGCGCGGTGAGCACCAAGAGTCGGGGGTCATTTCCGCACCAACTCATGTTTAGGGCAGAACTTGGTGACCAATCGATGCACAAAAATGCCTAATCATGGGCTCATTCGATGGCCAATAATGGCGGCCATTTATCAAAAAAGAGTCCATTCAAATTGACTGATCAATTCTTGAGTTATGATTTTTTTATTGAACTCAGGCCATTTGACTGGTTTGACAAAATTTTTTGGGCCATCACTTTGGAATGGCTTGGCCAAACGAGTCCAACTCTATTTTGGTAGATAACCTTTGACATTAGCTCTATCAAATGACACTTTGTTCTTCACCAATAGCATTACTTCGTTTTTAAGATAAAACAAATTTGGAAATGTCCCGTTCCCATGAGAAAAGTTGGGAGTGGGAAACGGAAGCACCAGCAAGTTGCAGATTATGCCACCAGTTCTGCCTTTGTTTCAGGCGAAGGCGGTGGACGCAATTGAGTACATCACGGACCACTTGCGTCGCGAGGAGGAGCACAAAACAGTGCGTCAAAATAACGCAAAAGATTGTGTGTGGAATGTGCCATTGCGTGCAGCACCGGGACGACTGGAAGTACGTGGCCATGGTGATCGATCGGCTGCTGCTCTACGTGTTCTTCGGCGTCACGCTGGGCGGCACCATGGGCGTAAGCTGGGGACATCCACTCAAAACAAAAAGGGGGCAAAAGACCAGAGAAAGAGGGGTAATATAAGTACTTGTCGCTTATCTGTGTCCGATTGCATGCCTAAGAGTAAAACGATAATTCTTGTCGTTTTCAATAGTAAACGATAATTCGTGTCGTTTTCGATAGTCAAACGAGATTATACGTTTATTTTTTTCTTTACTCTAATCTCTAGTTATCGTTTCTGATGGAAAGTTTTTTTTTATTCTTCTGCCTCGCACGTACAATTTGACATGTCATAAGTCATAGCTTTGCTCATCTTTGTCGGATCACCATTCGATAGGCGAACGGGATTACCTATCTGTTGTTTTTTCTATGTCATTCTAATTAATCGGTTTCTGGTGGATCGCTTATCGCTTTTTGTTCGCCTGCATCGCATTCCCTTTTCGTCAAGTTAAACTATCAAAAACGATAGAAGTTATCGTTTTGCTCTTCCCTACGCTAGCCTCTAACCATTCGACAAAATTTTATCAAAATCTTGAAATCTGGCCTTTCGCAAGTGATAAAATGGGCATTTTGTCGCATCAGGTGCTGCTGTCGGCGCCCACCGTGTTCGAGTCGGTGGACCAGCAAGCGGTGCTCCAGCGCCTCATCCACGTCTACCAGAGTGGGGGCCAGCTCTAGTCAAAATGTGCACACAAGTACCCAATAAATTGCTGTTTTGTTTGAAGGTTTGAACTAATAAATAACAATAGTATGCCAAAAAAAGCACAATAATTGCTTCGGCAATAAATTTTGGTTGGAAGTTGGGGTATTATTTTGGCGATAAAATGGATATTTTGGGCGATAGTCTCCCCTTTTTGCATTCTAATCTATCATTCTTGGCGTAATGTTTTGTCGTCAAAATAAATGGCTGCCTTTCCACCGACCGAATGTTTTTTGGGCAGATCGTTGGTTGTTCTAAAATTCTGCGCTTTAAAGGGCGTCCGTCCGCCCAAGGCCCCAAACCAAGTGTTTACACTTTACACAACTAGGACAGAGCTCTTCCCCACTTTTTCGCGTTTTAAAGCCTTTTAAACTGGAAACTGACACCGGCTGCCTCCGGCGGCGGCACACTTTTCGGATTTCGCTGCTCGCTTAGAGACGAAACAAAGGGCCAAAGTGGAAGCGTCGACTTTTGTCGTGTGCAAAGTCTGGCGCCACTTTTTGGGCCAACTCCCTCTGCCATTGTTGCCTTCGGGGCCGGAAAAACAAAATATTGGGACAAAGTGTGGGGTGGGGGCCGACCAGCAGCGGGCACAAAGGAAATGAGCCTTTCTTGTGCCACACAACCGCAAAAGGGGCGGAAATGGAACGCAATGCGGCAGCAGCAGTGGCACCAGGCGAAAAAGGAAATCGCCTTCTGCGTCCTGCGTCACAAGAGAGTGCCCAAAAGTGAGTGTGTGGGAATCAGAAGGCGCAGCACAACTGCAGCAGCTGTTCCCAGTGCTGTGCCACAAATCGAATTATGTGGCGCGGTCGTCAGGCACAATTTGTGCCCACTTCCTCCAGCGGACGACTTCCCCCCGTTCTGCTGCTTGTGTGTGCTGTGTGCCCACTTTCCGCCGGCGCTCTCGCGTTCAATTTGTTCCCTTGGGGGACGAAGAAGCGGCGCAAGGGGACAGCCCCCCAACTGGCGGTGCCATCATTTAACGCCGCCGCCCATTGGCACTTTGTCGGACACTTTGGCAGACACTTTTTCGCGCCCCTCAAAATTAGCCGCCATTCCAGACTGTGCCACCCCCGTTGTCGTTTGTCCATGCCATTGCGCGCGCTCCCCGAGCGACTAATAAATGCACAGCGCGACCAGGCACTTCAAATGCGCTCCAGCGCGCGCAAAACAACACACAAATTGGTGCGCTTGGAGACCGGAACGGCAATTGCAGCTACCGCTTCATTTTCCCCAGACGACGGCATTTTGGCCTGGCCCCATTTCCAGCTTGATTGATGCCTTTGCCCTTTCTGCTGGCCTTTGTGGGCGCTGCTTCGGTGGCGCGAACGGCCAGCGCGGTTGTGCCCGACCCGTGCCATTTGCCGTTGGCACCGGCCGCACTGGCGCCCTTCTGCCAGCTCCACTACCACCAGATGCCGTTCATCTGCGACCCGGGCGGCATCCTGTCGCGCACCGAGGCCGAACTGATCGGTGCTGCGCGCATTGCGCATTTTGCGTGTTCTAGCGCTCGCACTTTCTTCTTCGCAGACCGTCGTCTGGCACGTGCCGGCGTCAACGTGACCGGCTGTCTGTGCCCCGGCGGTTCCGCCGCGCACTCGACGTGCGCCAACCAGCCGTGGAAGGACCGCAAAGCGCGCGTTGTGCGCCTGGCCGTCCTGCTCGTGCCGCGCGCCGACATTGACGCCATCCGCAAGTGCGCGCACGCCTCAGAGGGCTCGGACAGCGACCAGCGCTCGGCGGATGCGTCGGACGAGCAGTACAGCAGCGAAATGTCCGCCGCCACGGTGCAGTTCGCGCGGCTGGCACTGCGGCGCCTGCTGAGCGCACGTCACGCGCGCGAGCGCTGCGACCCGGACCTGTTTGTGGTGTTCGTGCGCGACTGGAGCGGACGGATCGGACCGGACTCCTCCGCTGCGAAGTCACCGTTCGTGGCGCGCCTGTTCCGACGCAATCTGGCCCACCTGGCGCACCTCTCGCAGGTGGAGCGCGTACAATCCGACGCCGACGCGGGCCCATTCGAAGTGATCCTGGGTGAGTTCGGACATTCGCGCATTGCGCAAAAGTTGTCAATCGGCACTTATTGATTGATTCATTTTAAGCTCTAAGCTGAGCTAAGCTAGCTTAGGCTCAAATCTTAAGCTAAGCATTAAACTAAATTAAGTCTGCCTAGGCTAAGTTTAAGCTAAACTAAGTTTGCCTAGACTCAGTTTAAGCTAAGCTAGCCTAGCCTCTAAGCTTCAGTTAAGCTTTAAAAACTAAACTAAATTTGACTAAACTAAGTTTAAGATAAGCTAGTCTAGGCTCAAGCTTAAAATAAGCTTTAAACTAAACTATAAGTTTGCTTGTTTAAGCTAAGTAGCCTAGGCTCTTAACCTAAGCTTGCCTAAGCTCACATAGCGTAAGCTTTAGCCTAGGTAAGGTTAGCTTAGCTAATTTAAGCTTAGTCTACGTCCACCCTACATTATGGCCAATTTGAGGAATTGACGTAGCACCCCTTTTAGAACAACTGCATCGGGCGCTGGCACTTCGCCTGCTCGGCGTGCACTCCATTCCGCCCCAGTCCAGTGTGTCCACGTCCACGCAGCACTCCGCCGCCACAGTGGCGATGAGCGCCGAATTCGACCCGATGGGCCCAGCGCCGCAGCGCGACGGCCACATCCCGCTGTGGGCCATCCTGTGCTCGTTGGCGCTCGTCTCGCTGGCGCTGGCCGCCATGTTTGTGGCCCACTGGGTGGGCAAGCGCATTTCGGCATCGCACCAGGTACGGACGGAGTGGAAGAGTGTAACAGTTGCGCGAGTCATGCATAGAATACTCGTCTTTTCGCGTCACCCGGCGTGACTTGTGAAGACTTGAACCCAGAAATCTGTCATTGAGCCGAAAATGATGAATGATGGAGTTCATTGTGCTCGGCCCGAATCGAATAACACAAATTCTTCGGAAATAGCGGTGCGTGTTCGCGCCTCAGACGATTCGGAATTTCAATTTCTGCCCAAAGAGTAGGGAAGGGCACGCCAATGCGGTACATTTCGTTTGGGCGACAAGGACTTTGACAAGCTATAGCTCGGCAAAGAATAGAGCTAGAGTAGTGATTCTAAAAGTGATTTCAAACATTTGGTTATAACTTGGCCAATTGTTGAGCTATCCGACGACAACTGATTATACCATTGGATAGAGCACACTTTGAGCTTTCCAATGGCACCAGAATCAAATTTTTAGCCTAAGCCTTTTATGGCCTATCTCAAAGGCCCCCGTCGCCCAAACGACCTGTTCCGCCGCAAATGGCTGCTTGTTCTCTTGCGATATACAACTTTCTCCATTGATTGGGGCTTGGGAAGTGCAACGTGCGTTTTACAAATTAGAAACTTCGATAAATAGGTCGCGAAAAGACGATTAAATCTACAATTTGGGGCTATTCTGCAGGGTATTCTATGTTGGGGGTTTCTATCAAGACACCATTTCATTTCAATTGCGCAATCGCGCTGTTCAGCAGAAGAAGATCAGCCTGTCGCGCCTGAACGCGGCGAGCAAGGAGCGCGGCGGCACGGCACGCGAGCTGGCCGAGCAGCAGCCCAAGACCAGTTCGGCGGGCGGGCACTCGGTCACGTTCGCGCCCGGGCTGACGCGCAACGGCGGCGGCGAGGGAGGCGGACGCCCGGCGACCGGCGGCTCCGTCAAGGGCTCCATGATGTTCCGCCAGTTCAGCCGCAAAACGCCCACATCGCTGGGCTCCAACGGTGGACGGGTGCAGAAGATCTAGCGACGGCGACCGACCCAACGCGATTCTATTATAAAAATCCGTTGTTTTTCTTTTAAAAACGATAAAAATTGAAATCCGTTGTCTTTTAGTTAAAATAAAAATTGCGATTACCTATTAAGAGGGGAAAATTGCGATTACCTACTTAAGTGAGGAGAGAATAGTGCTTCGAGGGAATAATGTTTTGACAAAGTCCAAAAGTGCAATCAATCGCTTGGTTCTGTTTTCGCCACTTCTTTCCACTCTCTCTCTCTATCTTGGTGGCGCAGTCGTTAATCTTTTTAACTACGCCTTGCGAGTTGCGAGTTCAGTTCCTTCCAGAGCCATAGGCTCGCGAAGAAGCCCTTCTGGGCGAACCCTTGGGTGTGTCATCAACTCGTATGGGCACTGGTAAGGGCCGGCACAGGGGGAGTTTTTTAACTTTTTCGCCTTATCCAACTTTTGAAGAAAATACAATAGATTTTACTTTCAAAGAACTTTGCTCCTTCTCAAGCTGTTGACCATCTTCTCTTTTCGGTGTGGTGCTCAGTGGCGGTTTTGCATCTTAATGCGGCAGTTTAGCATTTAACTTTTCGCTTTGTCCAACTTTTTGAAGAAAATAGATTTTACTTTCAATCAAATAATGTGTGTTTGACTGTTTGCTGTATTTCAAAATGGTGTGATCTCGGTGTGTGATTGCTGAACAATGAATGAATGAAGGGTTGGGGAGAGAAGAACTGCGCTACCGGAACGGAAGGGAAGAAAGGAACTTTTGCATTGCTCGAAGAAAACGACTCTGCCGGTCTCATATTGGTGAAAGAACAGCGGAAGAGGAAAGAAAGAACTGGGGGCCAACCAGAACAGTGTTTGTGTGTTGTGGATTTGGATGTGTGAAAATAAGTTAAACAACCGAGCGGACACAAAAAACGATCGAACGGGAAATGGATGTGTGGAGAATTGAAAGCTGAAAGACGCGGATCAAAAAGGGCGTGATGTCAGATGTTAATGTAAAAGTGGTATTTACAATAAATGGCCAAAAAATCGATAACATTAAAACATTAAATTAAAATTCAATTCTCAAAATGGAAAACATCGGAGGAATTGTGGGTTGTGGCGATTGCATGAATTGCCGTTTTCTCGAACAGAGTGAGAGAGAGAGAGAGAGAGAGAGAGAGTGCGTGTGGCATCAAAAATGACGAAGATGACTAGAGACAACGGTGGCGATTTCTTTCTGTTGCTGTTGTGTGTCTTCTGGCGAGAATTCATTGGTAATATTCCACTTCAACTGGGGGACAAGTGGCACCCGGAAAATTGGGCATTTTAAGCTTTGTGTTTTGAATGACTAAAAAGTTAAGTTGTTTATCGGAGTAAATAGAGGCTTAAGTACGTATACTCGTATACTTTAAACAACTATTTTTTGTTACATTTTGGTACATTGTAAATTTTGTAAAATTTTCAAAATTAACGAAGTAATTTTGAGTAACATTTTGAAACACTTAACCGAATCGGATAAGGTTAATGGTTAATTCTTAATTGTCGTTTGTCGCGCTAGGTACGCAGCCTTATTACTTCTAATCTCAAACGGTGAAGTGTACTTTAATTGGCGCGGTTTTCTGTTTTATCTCTAAATTAGAGTGGGCGCCATTTCTAACCGAAATTAGCGCGACAATTGAACTCCTCGCTTAAATAATCACCAATCAATAATCATAAAAAGTGATTTAAATTATTCATTCAAATCCCAATTTTAATGCTGCCCAGTTTTGCGGGAGCCGTGGGGGCAAGTGCATTGCGAATGCCAAACATTGCGGTCATTTGGGAGTGCGGCGAAAGACTCGAGAAATGGGCTCTGAGAGGGAACAGTCGGTCGGTCAATGGATGACTTGATGTGCGCCGCCACCGGACGAGAGTGCGGCCGCAATTGCCTCGCTCAGTTTGGCCTCTTCGGGCCCCACGATGTGTTGTTGGACGAGCTGCTGGAGCAGCGGCAACAGTGCCGCCGGCTCCGACGACACGGGCACTGGCAGCGAGAGCAGCTGAAAACGCCAAACAATTGTCAACCAAAAAACCGAAACTATAAAAAAAATTTCAAAAACTATAAAAAATGTCGAAAACTATAAAGAAATTAAAAATGTCCAAAAACTAAATGTTAAAAACTATAAAAAATGTCCAAAAACTAAATGTTGAAAACTATAAAAAATGTCCAAAAACTAAATGTCGAAAACTATAAAAAATGTCGAAAACTATAAAAAAATTAAAAATGTCCAAAAACTAAATGTCTAAAACTATAAAAAAAATTAAAAATGTCCAAAAACTAAATGTCAAAAACTATAAAAAAAATTAAAAATGTCCAAAAACTAAATGTCAAAAACTATAAAAAAAAATTAAAAATGTCCAAAAACTAAATGTCGAAAACTATAAAAAATGTCAAAAACTATTCCCCCATTTTTGTCGATTTTGTGAATCTGCAATTCTCTGGGTATTTTTATGCCACTGCTTAAAATCTGGCAAGAATGGGGAACAATTCATTCCGGCAGAGAACGCCCGCTGACCCGTTGGATGAGCTGTTGGGCATGCAGTGGCGGGGCAACCAGTGCTGCTGGCGGATGCGGCGAAGAGACGTACACCGGCTGGGGCTGCGGCAGCGCATTCTGGTGCAGCTGCTGCTGCTGCTGCAGCTCCAGCAGCGCCCGGATGTTGTGCAGGTGCTGCTGCTGCTCCAACTGCTCCAGCAGCAGTGCCGTGATCTGAGAACGGCGCCGATTTAAACATTTGGAAATGGCGCGGAATCATTTGGTCACTCTCAAGCTATATAGTGGCGAGTGATGAGCTGAGGAGATGTGTATTGCGGCGAGCCTACGAAACGTCTCCCTTTTATTATAGGTACGAAATGTCTCGGAAGTAATTTTTTTTAATTCTAATATTAGGCTTAGAAATAAGCTTAAAGCTTATAAAGTTACTTGGCCACACATTAGACTAGGATTTATAGGCTTAAACGGGGAGAGGCGTAGTAATGACTAGAATTTACGAAACGTCTACGTATGCAATACACTAGTAATTCATTACTACGCCACCCCCATTTAAGCCTAAGTCCCAGTCTAATGTGTAGCCAAGTAACTTTATAAGCTTAAGCTTATTTCTAAGCCAAGCCTAATATTAGAATTAAAAAAATTATCCCAGACATTTCGTACCTATAATAAAAGGGAGACGTTTCGTACCTTAGACGTTTCGTATACCAGCGGTGTATTGCTGCATTGTGATTTTGTGAGAACGGGTGAAGGGGAAAAGTGACGAGAGTGACGTGAAATAGTGATGCGAACTGAAGTGATGTGCGATTTCTTTTCCCCGCCACTTTGGTGAGGAAAACTGCCGTCAGTCTGAGACTTTTTGGAATGATATTCCTTTAGTCAAGTGGGCTCTCTTTTTAAGCCAATGTGTATCATTTTGCGTTGTTGTCCAAAAACATTTTCATTTTTTATAATTTATTCAAAATTCAAATTCAGGAAATTCGGATAAATAATAACTCCTATTGTGCATAAAAGCATAATGCATATTTCCTGTACCAAATTATACCTACATGCAACCCACAGTTCGACAATTCTATCTTCCATAACCAATTATTGTTTGTTCGCCTCAAAACTCAGCGCACTTGCCTGTTGCTGTGCGCTCGGCGGCGTGGCCGGATGTGCGGCGCCGAACTGGGCGGCGCCCAAGTGGTGGCCGGGCGGCGACGACCGCACCATGAAGAGCGGGCCTGCGCCGCCACTGTCCGTCAGCGAGGAGAGCTGCTCGCCCAACTGGGCGCCGCCGTTGTGGAGCAGTTCGTCCAGCTGCTGCTGGATGCCGTTGTGCGACGACTGCGCTGTGGCGCCGCCGCCGCTCAGCAAATTCGCCAACTCGGCGGACAGAGCGGGCGGCAGCGACAATGTGTTGTTGTTGTTGTTGCTGCTGAGGGACAGGTCAATGTCGCTGGACACGGCCACCACCGGCGCCAGAGGCGGCAACTGCACGGAGCCGTCTGCAAAGCGTGCACAAAGATACACTGCATTTCGCGCACTTTGAGAAAACGAAGGGAATCCCGATTCCAATTCTCGTGATGCGGCGAGATTTTAAGAAAATGGTCGAACGAACCGGGGTAGACCCCCACAGACCCTGCCTGCTTGGTTAGACGTAGGCTTAGGCTTAAATTCTAAGCTTGCATTAACAAAAATGGTCTTTTTGTTAGCAAACTATATTATTTTTGGTCAAGCTTAGCTTAGCATACGATTAAGCCTGTCTGGCCGAGTGGAGGGCATGCTTTGTTTAATTTAAGTACTTAAGTCTAAGCTCTAGTCTAAATCCAAAGCTAATGCCTAACATCAACTATAGGTGGTGTGGCCATGTTGTTTTGGGCTGTGGGGATTCTGGGGGAGATTCGAACGAACCCAACCGTTTTGCATTTTGAAAATTTTTTTAAAGTCAAAATGCCAAATATTCTGACATGTAAATTATCTCTTATCCGATAGATATAGGTATTCAGTGTTGAAGTGACGTCACTTTAGAGGGGTCACAGTGACAGTGATAGTGACGTCACTGTGATCACTTTCACACCCCATTTTCCAATTATGACTGTGACGTGACTTTGGTGACATCGATTTCCCAAATGTCACTGTCACTTTAGCGAAAAGTGATGTCACTCAAACACTAGGTATATTGCTTATTTTATAATTATTGCTTTTCCTACTCTTTTCTCTCAACTCTTAAGGTCCAAATGCACAAGATGGGATTGAGTGGTCCCATCACTTTGGCTCCACATGCCCAAATTCTTCTAGGCATCGATACTGAATCCCCAAATTTTCGCGTCCCTTTGCCCTCCCTGCCCAGTCCTAGAGAGAACGCACTGAGCAAGAAGTGCAGGAAATTGCCGTTGCCGTTGTTGTTGTTCTGAATCAGTGCCGTCGCTGTTTGGTCGGGCTCTTGCCTCTCCATGTGCGCGTTTTGGTCTAGCGCCGCGTCACTTTGTGCCTCCAGCGTTGCGCGACGCGTCAGCCACGGCTGGCACTGCTCCTGGTGAATCTTCAGCCCGACCTTCTGGGCGTAGCCGCGCTCGCATGCCTCGCACTTGTAGCTGCGAAATTGCGGCAAATGTCAGAGGCAAGTGCCCACTTCCCCCAATTGCTTACGGCTTCTCGCCGGTGTGCACGCGCAGATGGACCTGCATGTTGCCCTGGTTGGTGAACGACTTGTCGCAGAAGTTGCACCTGAACATTGACAGGCAAATTGGCATTTGACACATCATTATGGGTGTGCTCTATTAATCCCCCAGGAGAGATTATTTGTAAGATTTTCAATGTTTTTCGGATTATGCGCAATTTGGTAGGCCCGATGTGATGATTCTGGACAAAGTTATGACGGTCAATCGTTGATGCAACATTTTGATAACTTTTACGCCACTTTTGGTAGCGAATTAATATCTTATCAGATTTAATTTCCTGACAAAACATTATTATTAGTTATTACTTTATTACTACTACCTACTATTACTCTTCACATTTTGTAAAGTTTAAACACCATTTCCTCTTTGGCATAATGATTGGCAAATTAAATTAGTATAATTCAATACTTCAATAGTATAGTGATAGATTAAACATTAAGCGTTAAATCTATTGTAGTTATGACCTTATGACTATGACTCCCCAATTTGTTTATCCAAACCATTCATTCTTTGTTCGTAACCCAAATTAGGTAAGAGAGACAGAACGGGAAAAGCTTCTCGACCTCTCGAGCACCAAAGACCAAAACCCCAAAAAGGGTTCGCGTGAACGACACTTGGGGGAGCGAAGAACACGGAGAAGAGCGAACAGCGAACGAACGACAAATAATGTGCTTTTTGGCGCTGTTCACTTTTTTCCGCCGCATCACTTATTCATCAGCTGTCGTCGCGGCACACACACGCTTCTGGCGCGTCGTGCCATGCTGCCTTGGTGGCACCGCAAAACAACAGGAAAACGCAAAAAGCGTGCAAACAGAAGCAGCACTAGGAGGCCAAACGAAAAAGGCGGCGGCGTCCGCCATCTTTTGGCACTCAAACGCTCGCTCTTTGCTCTCTGCTCCCGTTTTGTTGCCTTTTCCCATTTCCGTTCCTGTCCCTCCCCAACACATCTATTTGCAGCCCTTGTGTGCCTGACGTTCTCGTCTGCTTCCGATGCTTGGTCCGCGACTTTCGATTCTTGACGCCCAGCAGAACGAATGGACACCGAATAACAACAAACACATTTCTAATTAACCCAAGATTTTTGCGCGCAAACCATTTTTGGCACATTTGGTCGTTTCGCGCTTTTGATGGTTGGTCTCTCAAGCGTCTCCAATCTCGACAAACTCGACAATCTCGACTTTGGTTTGACGACGCACAATTGCATGGGAAAAGTGGAAAAGTGTAAACAAGTCTCCGCTGACTGACATTTGTGGCCTGCCTTTGTTTTTTGTCGCCCCATTTTCGGCATTTTCTGCATGACCCCCACCTGAACGGCCGCTCGCCGGTGTGCAGTCGCGTGTGCACGTACAGAGAGCTGGCGTACGCGTAGCGCTTTCCGCAGAACTTGCACACAAACTCGCTGCCGCTGCCGCCGCCCGTCGACTGTTTGCGCTGCTGCTCCTGTGCCATGGCCAGCGCCGCTCTGCCGCTGTCGTCGGGCATTGATGAGAGTGAGGACGAGCACGACGAGGAGGCGGAGGAGGAGGCGGAAGAGGAGGAGGAGGAGACGCACGACGAGAGCAGAATGGTGGCCGCCAGCGAGGAGGCCGTCCGGTCGCTGCTCGTCTCCATCTGCTCGTCGGGCCCAACGCCGAACTGGATGACCGGCGTGCGCGCGCCGTTCACCACAATGGTGGCCGCCTCGGCCATGTGCTGCTGGTGCTGTTTGGACTTGGAAGTGCCGCCGCTCCGGTTCCCGTGGGTCGCCTCGTGTGCAGACAACTGCGACTTCTGCGGGGGAACAAGGGAAAACGCCAATCAGTGAACGACTTTGTTTGTTTGTTGAGTGTTTAAAATGAGTGCCAAAGGCGAAATTTATAGGCCTTTAAGATGTGAAGAATCCAATCTGGAAGTGGCCGGTTTTAAACAAAAGATACTTCCATTGGGGGTTCATCTAGGCTTATCGAAATTCTGATTGTACTTATAAATCAATATATGGTGATTATGGTGACCAAAAGTGATACAAATTTGCTTAAGCCAACTGTTATGGGACAAAAGTTAATGGGACTCTTTGGCATGATACCAAGTCACTTTGATCAAAATAGATCACATTTGATCACCACCGATCAGCGCGGATCAACACTCGATCAAGTGAGCGCTTGCAACAAAAAGTATTCGGATTCCCAATCCCTGTGCCTGCCTGGATGAAGGCGCGCCCACATTGTGCGCACGAGTAGGGCCGCTCGCCGGTGTGCGTGCGCTCGTGGCTCTGCAAGTTGCCCTGGGAGGCGAACGCCTTCGGGCAGTACCGGCACTGGTAGGGCCGTTCGCCGGTGTGTGTGCGCAAATGCACCTGCAACTTTTGGACTAATCCACATATAAATTTGCTTTAAAGACCATAAAATTGGACTAAAAATTAGCTCCTCAATGAGATAATAGCATTTTTAAATTGGTCAATTTTTCAAAAGGTTATGAGTGAAAATGAAAATTGAGAAACACTCGACCGAAGTTGGTTCAAAAAATCGTAACTTTGTTCATTTTCAATTGTTTTCAACAAATTAAATTGCGTTCAAAAGCCAACAAAATGGGCTTTACAATCACATCTAGAACGCCAGTTTAGCTGCATTTGTTCAGCAGTTACAGTGCAAAATATTGCCCCTCGCTTGCCTGCAGACTGCCCGCGTAGGCGAACGACTTGGCGCAGTACTTGCAGCAGTGCTTGCGCTCGTTCTGCTCGTGCACTTGCTTCACGTGCAGCTTCTGCAAATGTGCGCTTTGCGTTGGAATTTTCGCTATTTTCTCGGCACCAGATAGTTCTTCAGCGTGAACGTCTTCGGACAGTGGGCGCATTGGAAGGCCTTCTCGCCGTGCGTCTTCTTGTGCGTGTACAGCGCCGACGGCGACGACAAGTCCTTGGCGCAGTAGGGGCACTTGTAGTTGCGGATGCCCAGGTGCGCGCTCTTCTCGTGCACCGTCTTGGTGCCGTACTGCGCGAACGTCTTCTCGCAGTACTTGCACTTGTACCTGTCCAAACAACCCCATTCCAGATTACGAATGCCGCCGCTTCTTCTTCTTCAAAACTCACGGTCGCTCGCCGGTGTGGGTGCGCTCGTGCACTTGCAGAGTGGCCTTCTGCGCGAAGCGCTTGTCGCAGAAGTGGCACGAGAAAGGCTTCTCGCCGGTGTGGCAGCGCTTGTGCGACTCCAGAATGGAGAAGTAGGGGAACGCCTTGCCGCACACGTCGCACTTGTGCCGCTTCTCCACCGGCACCTTGTCGCGCTGCTTCAGCAACAGCGCGCCCTCCGACTCGCGCCGCTGCTCGCTCAGTGTGCGCGCCTCCGAGGCGCTGCGCTCCGCGGGCAGCGAGCGCACCGACGGCGACGGGCCGTCGCCCTCGACGTCCAGCTCCTCGTCCTCCTCGTCCAGAATGCCCTCTTCCCCCTCCTCCTCCTCTTCGCCAGCTCGAAGCGCTTCCGCCGATGCCTCGTTGGGGCGCATCAGCGCAGTGGAAGTGCTGCTTCTGCTGGAGCAGCTCATCTCCTGAAGGCACACAAAATGATTGCTCGCGCCCAACACGCTGCTGGGGGGACAGTGCTTGCCATGGCAAGGAGGTGCTCCGGCGAGGGCGTGATGCCGGCCGATGAGGAGGCGGCGGAAGAGCCACCAGACGAGCCAGGGCACTCGCCCATTTGGTGCGGCGGCGGCACACTGTTGTTGTTGGCCTCCGGCTGGGCGTCCGCCGCCGCCGCCATTTTCGGCGTCAACTGCGCATCGTCCAGTTTGGCCGAGTCCAACCCGTTTGCGGAGGCGCCCTTTTCGGAGGCGTCGTCGGGACGCCGATGGACGACCACCATCTTTGGGCCCAAAACGATGAAAATGGATTGCGCGCTCTCTGGAATTTGGGGCGCAAAACAATGGGTGAGAAAATGCGCGCAAAAAGCGAATAGTGAACGGAGCGAAAGTGGGGGGAACCACCAAAACAACTCCGGGAATGGGCGCGCCCCCGGGAACGGGACCAACGGTCTCTTGTGTGGCTCTTGGCCCCCCTTTGGGTCATTTGGGTGTTGCGAACGGCGCACATTCTTTGCTGGCGCGCCATGTTGTTTTGGCCTCCAATGGCCCTGTGTGCCGTGTCCAGGAGGCACAGCGAGAGGGCGGCGGCGGCGGAGGGAGTGGGGCGGAGCCAGCTGGTGACAGCCGGCGCCCCCGCCAGCCATTCTTGGTGCTGTTTTCGCGTGTTGTTTTGTTGCATTATGCGGCGGCGAAACAGTGGAGTGAGCGAGAGCACTGGAAGGCGAGAGAGGAGAGAGTGGGGGGAGGCTGCCTCTGGACGGAGTGGAGTGCTCGCCAGCCGACGACTCTCCCTTCCGTCCCTGGCCGCGCCGGGGGATTGTGGTCGCGCCCAAGTTGGACTGGCGGCGGCGGCGCTGATGAGAGGGAAAAAAAGAGTGCAAAAGTCACTCGGTCCCCGGTTCAGTCAGTCTCAGTCTGTGTTGCTGTCTGGACATCTCAGCCGGGTGCCGAACGTTTCAGTGCTGGGTTCTTTGAGGGGACATAACTCGAAAAAGAACGAAGCTAGAACAGAGTTCTTACACTCATTCGATAGATCTATGGAAGCTCAACAAAAATGTAGTCAATCTTGAATTGCTTGGCCCAGTTTGGGAGCAAGTTATGGCCAAAAAACTCGGACACTCAGAAATTGGCCGATTTTTCCAAACATTTGGCCATAACTTGGCAAATGGCTTGGGCTGTCGGAAGCAGTATAGGAAATTGGAAAGAGCACACTTTGAGCTTTCCAAAGACATCTCTAATTCACTTTTTAGCCTTAAATCTGGCCGAGTTATGGCCCCTCAAAGACACTGGCGCTGAAACGTGTCTCCGAGTCTCCGTTCGCATCAGCCATTTTCCCTTCTGGATTGGGGCGCCCATAAACAGGCGCAAAACAGCAAAACATGTTCTGGGAGAGGGGCATTCGGGAGGGAACAAAGGAATTTGGTCGACGCTGATCAGAAAGGGAAGAAAAAGCCCTGGGGAATGGTCACTCTGCCCGCCGCAGTTTTCGCCTCTTCGCTTTGTTTGCGTGTTCCTCTCTTCCCGCCCCCGCCGCACAGGTCATCAAAAAAGTGGCGAAGCGAAAAATGTGTGTGCGCCTCCGCTCTTGCGAGACGAAGAAGAATGGACAGCGGCGGAGGCGGGCAGCAGATGAGGCGCAGCAACGGGGCGCGACTAAGCGAAGCGGGCGATTTGCGCGCGGCGGAGAAAGAAAAACAAACACACACACACACACACAGAGCGCAAAGGGCTCCGGCAACAAAGTGGCGAAGGTCGCGACGCGAACGAGAACTGCTGCTCCGCTGCTGCGGGGCGAGATCATCAGCCAGACTGCCAGACCAGAGGAGCATCGATGCGCGAGTGGAATGGGCGAAAGTGCGCACAAAGGGCGAAGCGAACGGAATGAAACAAATGAGCCGCCGATTGGTGAGGGGGGCACAGTGTTCCAGCCGAGCAACAGCGGTTGGCAGCAACGGCTGGCACCAACGGTTGGCAGCAACGGCTGGCACCAACGGTTGGCAGCAACGGCTGGCACCAACGGTTGGCAGCAACGGCTGGAAGCAACAGTTCGCATCAACGGCTGGCAGCAACGGCTGGCATCAACGGTTGGCAGCAACGGCTGGAAGCAACAGTTCGCATCAACGGCTGGCACCACAGCATCGGCTCGCATCAACGGCTTGAAGCAACGGCTGGCAGCAGCGATTTGGACCTGTCCCGTCGCGCCCCCGTTCGCCCATTTGCGTGTTCCCTTTTTCGCCCATTCAAATCCCCCTCCCCGCTGCTGCTGCTGCTGCTGCCCCAAACATTCTCATTCGCCCATTCCAGTGTCATCCTTTCCCTTCCTCGCATCGCCCTCACCCGTTCGCTCGCCGCCGGCTGGCACCGAGCAGTCGGCCGGCCGGCGGCGCCTGTGCTCGCCGCTGCCTCTTCGCGAAAGGGAGAGCGGCGAATCGCGGCGGCAGCGGTCACTCGGGGGCGCACTTTACGAAGAAGACACACAAAAAATGGATGGGACAACAAATACACACACCGGGGGCACAGGGGACACAGCAGAGTGGACGACAAAAGAGAGCGCAAAAAATTGAAGAATGGTGTGCGAAAGTGGGCAGGCAATGACCGTTCGGGTGTGCATAAATGGGAATTAGGTATTGGACAAGTGAATGTGGGAATTGAAGCGCCCGCGGATGAGTGAATGGAGAAGTGCTGCGTTCGAATGGGAACAAAAGAGGCGAACAAAAAGAGGCGAAAAGGCGAAGAAACGCGCGCAACGAGCGCCAAAAGGCCAGACCAGATGTGCGCTGGACACAAACATGGCTTCTTATCGGCGCTTTTACATCACCTCACCTCCATCCATCCATCACCCACTTTCGCCCATATTTGGAATGAACCTTAAATGTGCAACAAACGACTTTTTGAAATCAGTGCTTTGAAATAATGCAATGTGTGCTGCTTGAACTTGATGAATGACGGTTGCCCGCAAGTTCAAGCAGTTCATCTGGGGGAACGAATTAAACCATTCCTTCTCGGTAAAAGATGAATTCGATGAAGCCAAAGAGACATGGGGATCTGAGCAATTTTTTGAAGTAAGAGTTTGGGCATGCCCAACTGAGGAATCAGGAATGTGTTTGACCAAAGTGCGGCGAAAGCGTGCGCTCAAAAGTGATGCCAATTTTCGGGAAGCGATAAACCTTAAACGAGCAAGCGCTGCAAACCGCAGTTTGCGCCCAGAGCTTGAACTGCTCGGAGGAATTGAGCGCACAATTTGAGCAATGAAAGAGAGGCAACGGGGCATTCGGGAGCGGGGGCACAATGGCTGTGCGGGAAAGGGACATTGCGCTCTCGGTTCTGCGGCCGAACAAAAACAGCCCCAGCACCAAACAGCAGCTCGGCAGCAGTTCGACAGCCCAGCCGCCCACCGGACGACTGGCCCTTTTGGTGGTGCTTTCCCTTCGCCGCTGCTGCGGCGGCGGCGGCGGTGCTGATTTTTGTTTGTCGTCGTTGTGCTGTGTGCTGCTGCGTTTGGTCGTTTGGGGGCCAGCAGTGGTTGTTCCTCGCTCGCAGGCCGCCGCCGCTGCTGCTGCCCATTTTTCCCTCGCTGACCACTGGTCAGCACCGGCTGGCACCAGCGGACCTTTCGCCCCCCGGCCGCAGCGCCCTTTTGCTGCTGCTGCTGTGCTCTGTGTGCTCTCCGCGGCGCTCGCCCCTTTTTTACGTTGTGCTGTCGAGAGAAGAAAAGCAACACAAGCGGCGGCGGCGGAGTCGCAATGTGAATGGGCCCGGGCCCGCCCCCGGCGGCCGCCGTTGCCTTCTTGCTCTGGTGCCAGCCGGGAGCAGAATGTGGCCGGCCACAGAGTGACCGGTCGGGACTGGCACGGGAATGAATGAATGGGGGCAAAAGAAAACTGTGTGACGAGCGCCTTCACGAAGCCCAAGGAGGAAGCGAAGCGGACGGAGCAGCCCCCTCCTCTATCTTTGGGATTGAAATGAATGCCCCGGGCGGCGAACAACAACTCAATCAGCGCCACAGCGAGAGGCTGATGAGTAGGGACCGGATTTTTAGGGGCTCAAAATCGCAAAATAGAGGTACCTAAATAGGTGAAAATGACCAAAATAGGTGGTCAAAAATAGGTGCAGAAGGCCAAAATAGGTGATCACTGATCAGAACTCGAAAAGTTGATTGACAATTGGGATTTCTGGTGTTTTCGTGCATATAACTCATCAACACCTATACGCCAAACAAATAGGTAAAAACCTAAAAATCCGGTCCCTACTGATGAGAGGGCAAGCTTTTTAAGGTTTTCCTTGTTGTGAATGAGATGGATGTGCCCACTGACCCGCCGCCGATTGATGACTCTGCCCCAGCCGCCGGACACCACACGTCGTCGATCATGGTTTGTTCTTTTTGTTGGGAGCGCGGATTTGTACAAGACATAAACTATATAGGTACTTTTTGCACAAGAACAACATTGTATATTGAGAGAAGGGAAAAGCCCAAATGGTAAAATGGCATTGACTTTCTCACATCAATTGATTAAATTATCTGTCTGCTCGGTTTATAACAAGCAACATATTATTAATAATTAAAATACTATTAGCCATTTATTTATGGGAAATGTTTTTGGGAATTCTATTTTTTGTACAACACATGCAATAAAATAAATCGGCATATACTTATGTACTTACATATGTACCTTACTACCTAATGCCTATAGTTTTCCTCCGCCGAATCGAAATTTTCCATTTATTTTGAAGTTTTTTTTTCCTCCGCCAAACAGGGGCTTTCTCTCCGCCACTTGACTACACATTAAGCTTATATAAGCGTAAGATAAGCTTAGGCTAGGCTAAGCTTTAAGCTATGTAGCTTAGGCTTAGGCTAAAATAAACTAGTACTTGGCTTTCCATTTATTTATTTGTCGCAACGTGTCGAAAAGGTCAAAACCTCCAAAAGAGTGTGCTACTAATGCAAAGTAAATTTACATAAATATAACAAACAGGCGAGCAGCATACAGTTGCTACAGGTGTCAAAATCAGTCGGAAGTTTAGCGGCCTCAGCTGCATTTGGTTAGCATGGTCATTTGGGTCTCCCATTTTAGAGAAGTTTTTGTGCAAGCGTCACTTGGTCTTTAGTCTCTAGTGAACATTTGAAGAAGGAATGGTTTTTTCAGACATTTGCGTTCCATCGCAAGAGACGCCAATTAACCTCGGAGCCCCGGAAAGGCGTTCCAATTCCACAGCTCAGCGCCCCAATCGCTTTTCCAAAATGCAAATAAATGCGCCGCCGAACAGCGATTTCAAGCTGTGCAAGACGTCCGTCCAAATGGCAATTAATTGGAAAAAATTCTTTGACTCAATCAAATTGTTGCAGCGCAATTGGCTATGGGCACCATTCGAAAATCGGCGAATTTTTAAAAAATGGACTGAGAAAATGCAAAAAAATTGTTGTACTAGTATGAGAAGATATTGCCTAAGTCTAATAAAAAACGATGAGAACAAACAAAACAAAAGAATCATAAATCATAATGCTACGCGTATACTTGATTTTTGGGTGCAGGGTAAAATATGAAATATCATACCAATTAATTATGTAACCGGTCAGAATCCAGAATCAAAAACAAATTAAGTAACTAGCATTTTACAAGTGATAAATGATAATTGATAAGTGGCCTGGCAGCCTGGCACCAATGCGGAAATAGAAATAGAATGCAGGTCGTTCAAGCTAGGTACCTAGTATTGCGCGTTTTGGCGTAAGCATAGAATGCCAATAAAAGCTGATTACGTGATTACTTTTTGGCGCAGGGCGCACAAAACATTTCCAACTGAGATAAATAGAAAATACCCACAAAATAAAATGAAAATACCCAAAAAAAAACAACATGAAAATGGCCACGATTGATTCTAGCCAGATTCTGGTGGTTGATTTTGTTTCAAAATGGACAGGATGACGGGTAATTTGGCGAATAAAAATTCTATATATTTTATTGTGTGTTTTCAAAAATTTGAGCAATAGAAAATCTGAGCGGAGTCTCAACTCGTAATGGTAAATGTTAAAATTAGAATTTCGCTTCCTCATTATTCCTTTCTGAGAGCGGTTCCTCGCTGTACTTTTTTTGGACGGCCACGTTTTCGTGCGGGCTGCAAAATCTCCGATGTGAGTTCAGCCGGATATGTCAGGATTTGTCGCTCGCACATCCAATAAACATTGTGTTTGCACGGTTTCTTCTTGCAAGCAAGCCAGCAATCGCAAAAAAAATAGTCTGAAAATGCGTGGAAAATTTTGTATTAGGATAAATCAAACTTGGCCAGAGCGCCGAGCGTCGGATGGTGTGGAAAAGTGAGCGCATATCTTTGTATTCCTCCCAACCAGCGAAGGGATGCTTGTCTTCGTCGTCCGAGTGCATGTGCCCGTAAAGATTTGCCATAATTTCGGCGGATGCGCTGGATTCTAAAAATTTCAAAAGTGCAAGCACATCAATTTATTATTAACCTTGTGCTCGGGAAGTAGACTGGTAATTCGAATGTTTGATGCGGCGTGCGGCGTCTCGTGGTTGTGCGCGATGGTGTTGCGCGAGACCAACCACAACAGATTGCGCGCGACTTCTATTTTGACCCCGGCTTTGCAGGCGTCATGCTTGCAGGTCAAGTACATGACCTGCTTCTGCCCGCCGCTCCTTGCGACCGGCTTCTTCCGGTCGCCGCCCCTCTTGCCCTTGCTCTTCCGCGTCTTCCTCACGCGCCAGCCAGCTCCCTCAAATTGCATCCATATTTTAAGCGCCTCAGCGCTGGTAAAACGAAATATTTGGAAAAACATTTTTACAATCTAAAATAAAATTAAAAATTCCAACAATACGGGGATATGAGGGAAACGAGACCAACCCGGCGATCAAAAACTCTTCTCAAGTCTTCTTTTTGGGGTTGGAAAATATGAAAGCCTACGACTAAGTAACATTAGATGTGAATTATGTATGCGATTTTATGGAGATGGGTCATTTCACGCCACCAATTTATTCCAATTATTGAATTTTTTAAACATTGAAGCAATATACTGTAAACACTTCAATACATCAGCAGACAGCAGCTCAGATCCAAATCGCGCATTTTTATTGTATTTACTGAAAGAAATGAAAATTTGGTGGAATTTTTCAAACAGTCTCCAAAAAGAAGAGATTCGATTGGCATAAAAGAAAATCTGTGCTTGACGAGGAAGAGGACTGACTTTGACTATTAAAAGAAGAAATGGACTAGAATTAGTTTGTGTGAGTTTTGGCAAAACGTCCGATTGGGGGGCTGTGCCTTGAATTATGAAAGATTGGAGAATGAAGAATGAACGAGGAAACACGCGCCGAATGGAGACGAAAAGGAACGGGGATGGCAGCGAATGACCGAATCCATGTCCAACATCTCTTTGCCTCCGCTTCCTCCGCGTCTCGTTCACTCATCTTTTTTGTTCATGAATGCACCTGAAAGCAAAAGGTACAGCAAATTAATCACAAAAACATGGAGAAGCTCATCAAGAATTATGGTCTAAATCTCAATCTCAATTTGCTGGGAACATTGCTTTGAGCGAAAATAAGCGAATGCTCCGATTTGATCGATTTTGGGCATTTGGGCGTCCGCTGTCCCTTCGCCAGTTATTATTTGATTTTAGAGACTCCATTTTAAGGAAAATTTGTCTAGCTGAATTCTCGAAAACGATCGCAATTTTATCGTTTTGCTCTTTACACCAGAATGAGGCCGATCTGACCATTCTGGACAAAGTTATGACAGCACTACGATATTCTTAAACTTAGGCTAAGGCCTAGCTTAGCTTACGACAACGCGTAACTTATTTTAGCCTAAGCCAAGGCAAGCTTAAAGCTTAAGCTTAGCCTAACTTAAGCCATCAAACTGGAGCTCTGGGGTTTTCTAATCTACTACTATGTTAACTCTTTGCCAATCACAATGGCTCGTCAAGATCCCTGGTTGTCCGTCCTAAAAGGGCGTCGACGGACACAACCAAATCCAAAAGTACCTATTTTTTGCTTACCGAACATTTCGACCGGCACCGGGAACACGATGGTGGAGTTGTGCTCAGCGCTGGAGCAATCCAACACAAATGCACTTATTTGTTTGTGTTGCCCCGTTTCGCTTACGCAATGCTGCTCAGCGCCTGCAGATGGCGCAACTGCAGCGCCACCGGGTTCGCCTGGATCACGTCGGCCGCCTCTTTGAGTGCCCGGGACGCCTGCAGATGTGACCGACACTCTCCTCTTGAACCCCATTCCTTGGGCATTCGCGCACCTTTTGCTCTCCTTCGGCCGCCACCACCTTGGCGCGCGCCTCACGCGCCGCCTCCGCCTCGGCGGCCATCGCCCTGGTCAGCTGCTGCGGCAGACGGATGTCCTTCACCTCCACGCGTTCCACCTGCGCAACAAAAGAGGAGGCTTATGGTACTTCGAGACCCCTAAAGAGGCGTCTTATACTTCAAGACCCTTGCCATGGTACTGCTCGAACTCGATGGGCTCAAGTTCAAATGCCCAATCACGATTGCTTTCGTCAAATTAAATCAAACATATCCCAAAATAGGTCTATCTGATCATTCATGGCAAGGTTATGATGAAACTTGTGGACTCCTTATTAGAGGCATAACTTTTACTTTGACTCGAATGATCAAAGCGTCATGCTATTGCAATGGATTCTTGGATTCATATCGTCTAACGGTGAGTCCATCAAATTTATGGAAATCCCAAAAACATAAAAGTTACAGGCAATTTAGATTTGTAGGCAGCAAATTAGATTTTTAGCTCAGCTAGATAAAAACAAATGAGTGAGAGATAGTGTGGAGGCAAGAGAAAGAGACAAAAAGCAAAGGAAAAGAGAACACGATCAGAGAAAGGGAAAAATCTAATTTGCCCGCAACACATGTACCTACAATTTAGGTTTTTAAGTACATCTAGTATATGCTCACCTTCACTCCCCAGTGCTCGGTGCCCTCATCGAGGATGGTCTCGCACAGCTGGGCGATCGCCTCTCGCTCCGTCAGCATCTCAGTCAGCGTCTTCATGCCGAGCGCATTTCGCAGCGTGGTCTGCGCCAGCAGCTTGGTGGAGTAGATGGCGTCGTCCACGTTGTTCACCTGCACAATTGGGCAGAACTCAGAAGTGGCATTGACTGGCGGAACAGGTCGTTTGGGCTACGACGTTTGGGGACGGGGGCTTTTGACAAGCCATAACTTGGTCAAGACTTGAGCTAAAAGTATGAGTCTGATGCCATTGGAAAGCCCAAAGTATGCTCTATCCAAGGATATAATCATTTTTTGGATAGCCCAAAAATTGGCTAAGTTATGGCCAAATGTTTGAAAAAATCAGGGATTTTTGGAATTTTTGGCCATAACTTGGCCCAAACTGAACCAATCAATTCAAATTCCAAATACAATTTTGTAGAGCTTCCATAGCTCTTGTCAATCACTTTTGGGATCACTCTTCTAGCTCTATTGTTTGCCGAGTTATAACTCGTCGTCGCCCAAACGACATGTACCGTAGACTAGTGCCTACAGAGGCAATCGGGTCCGAGGTACGGAAGTAGACCACGGCGTCCACGCTGACCGTCACCGAGTCCTTGGAGAGGATTTCCTGCGGCGGCACAGCATAGGACACCACCCTGTGTGGGGGAGAATCGGGATGGGCGCCAAATGAGACATTTACTCAGCTACACTTTAGGCTTAGAAGTAGACTTGAAGTTTTGGGCTTAGTAGACAGGCTTTAGTAGGCTTAGGCTAAAATTACCATGATTGGCTAGTTAACTTTGGGCCTAGAAGTATAATTAAGCTTAAGCCTAGGCTCTATTTTCGGCTAAAAATTTGACTTGGCATGACATAACATTGTCAAGACTGGCCAGTTTAGCCTGTTTTTGAAACCATTCGCATTCGACTCAACTAGACTCAAATGAGCTATCATTTCTAAAATTACCATGATTAGTTAGTTACCTTTGGGTTTAGAACTAGGCTTAGGCTAAAAATTTGATATGGCATAACATTGTCAGGACTGGTCAGATTAGCCTGTGTTTGAGACTATTCAGCTGAGCTCGTCGATAGGAGGTCAAATGAGCTATAATTTTCACTTAGTTTTTGTTCTGAAACTTTAGAAAAATTTCTCATTTGGCGCCCAATTGTCAAGCATTCAATCGGGGGTTCGTAACAGACGTGGAATTGCGCGACTGACCTGAGATCAATTTTGCGATAGGTGTCAATGCATGGGATCTGGAACAGAAACAGATATGATGGCTCAATGTTTCAAACCAGTTACTAATTGGTGCTCACCACAAAAATCATTCCGGGCCCACGGGCGCCGCCGAAGATGAGCCGTCCGATGCGGAAGATGACCACCCGCTCGTACTCCTTGATCACCTGAATTTTTCGTGTCCATCGACGCATCTTCCTAATTATTTTTCGATGTCTTTTTCTGTTTAAATTGCCTCCTTTCCATCCCAAATTTTCCGAGCTTTAGTAAAAAAATGCTGGCTCACCTTCAGGCAGACGCACATCGAGAACGGGAACGTGAAGATGATCAGGAACCAGGAGAGAATCAGCAGCGCATAGCTGGACCCGAATTATTGTTGTTGCTTATTTAGCCCAAAAATGGGGAGCACGTCGTATATTTGGGCGACAGGTGGCTTTCGGTGATTTTCTCCATTTTTAGGGTTAAACTTATACCGTTATACCCCATTCGCATAAGGTTAATTGTCGGTTGTCGCTCTAATTTAGTGAAAACCGCGCTAATTATGTACAGTTCGCCAAAACCATTTGAAATTAGAACTAATACCTAAGCAATAGTAGTGCCAAATGTCAAGTATTTGACGTTTTCGGGGGCTGGTAGCTAGCGCGAGGCAGACTTCGTAACTTTGTTCAAAATGTTCAGGTCGGCCTTTTAAGCCAAGCTAAGCTTGTCTAGGCTTTAAGCTTTATAGATGTCTAAGCCTAAAGTGTGACTGACCATTTGGGTTATTTAGCTTAAGGTTTAGTTGAATGTTCGACGCCGCAAAAGCCGCACCCAAATAGTAGGTGCTCCAAATGTCGGATAATCAATTCCATCCAAATGCCATTTTGTATAACGCGTCCTAGTTCCATTCAACCAGTCTGGAATCTCCGCTCCAACCATTTCCATTATGATGTTACGCGTTTCGTCAAAATCCGGTCGCCCAAATGACACGCGAACTGTGCAAATTGTGCCCAACCGACTTACCCGAAAATGGTGCCCAGATTCTCAAAGTCCTGCGGCGGCACATCCTGCAAAAACGGCAACAGCCATTGTTGAAATGGGCGGCACACATTGTGTTTATTCTCGGCGCACAATTATTGGCCACTATTTCCTGCTCAGCCCTGAATAAACATTGGACGCCTTCGAAAGTGCACTTTTGGCACGGAAAGGGCTGGACTTGCAAAAACACGCAAAAGTGACGTCATCCTCAGGTCCATTTGGGACCATTTGGGACTTGACAGAGTTGTACAAAGTTGTACAGAGTTGTCTCCAAGTTTGGCCAAGGCCTTGCCTCAAAACTCGGCATTGGCTTCCATTTGACATTTTCGGCACTTTTCGCTTTCGCCCCGCTCACCTGTTGCGTGTTCGGCGCCACCCATTGCGGATCGCCCCGCTGCTCCTTGGAGGAGGCCATCAGGGCGCCAACAGCGCTGGACAGCAGGGGACAGAGGGGGACCTGTCGGCGGACGGAACGGTGCTGGCGCCGGACACACAAATGTGGAACTGGAAATGCCCTGGAAAGGGAAACAATGGAATGTGCCGCGAAAGGGGGATTAGCGCGCGGGGGCACAAATCCGCTTAGAGCGCCGTCCCCGAAGAGGTCGCAATCCGGTCGACTGAGATTAGTCGTATTCAAAACGGATAAGGTTAATTATTCGCCACCAAAAGTGGTTTTGGAAAAGCTATGCCAAATGTTTGCATGAATATTTGACGCTGAATAACTTTGTTCAGAATGGTCAGATCGGCCTCATTTTGGTCCCATTCCATTCAGCTCTTTTAAGAGAGACGCTTCCAAATTACAATGAGCTATTACTGCTGACGTTGGTGGGGGTACTATTGACTTTAAGAAATACTATTTGTTTGGTAGCTCTTTCAACCACTTTTGGGGTAGCGAATTAATCCACTCGCATTCGAAAAGTGCTACCAATTGCGCGCGCAGATTGGTGGTTTACCAGTGTCGTGTCAAATGCCAATGACTGAATGCGCGCGCCGAATAATGCCGTCATTGGCTTGGCATTCCCCGCTGCCGTCTGTGCCATAATTGGTGCGCAATGGGACCAATCAAATGAAGGGTTCCGGGCGGCACAAAAACACCAAGGCACGCACACCCCATACGAGCAAACGTCAGTGCCCAGGGCACGTTTTGCCCATCCATCTGCGCCTTGCGCCTCTATATTACACATTTTCCTTTTATGCGGCGCCCAGAGGAAAGGCACACGCACAGACAAGTGCGTCGAAGGGGCACAACTGGAGAAAGGAGTTTGCGGCGCAAATTGCCATGGAATTGGACGGGAAAAGGGGCTGGGGGAAGGGTGTGTGCCCCGGAAGGCGCACACAAGGAGCGGCGGACAAAAACGGCGTCTTCGGATGCAGCGGCGCAGCCGAAGAAGGGACACAATTTACCCAAATGGGCGTGAACGGGCCGCCGCCCAAGAGGGGAGAGATGTGCACATGGGCAGAAAATTCGGCGCGTGCCAAAGGCGCACAAGGCGGAAACAGAAGAACAGCATCGAAAACAACGAAGACGGCACAGAAGCAATGGCATTTTGCCGGTTGTGTGCTGCCATCATCGGCCGCCATTTGTTCTCGCGACGCCCCGAATGGGGGGCGCATTCCGCCCAAATGGTGGTGGCGCGGCACAATGCGGCGCCGGACGCCTCATCCATCCGCTGCTTTTTGCCCGGCTTCAACACTGCTGTGGCGGCACCCAAATTTATCGACTTGCCCCCCGTTGCCGGTCCTCCTCGCCGTTGAGACAGTGTGCCAAAACGGCAGAAGGGGAGCTAAGCTACTGTTTGAATCAGTCGGACAAAAAATAGAGCGGGGAACTAGTGATGCACAATGATTGAACCATTGAAATGGATTTTTTGAGGGCGTACGGGTGTGCGATCGCGGCGAGCAAATTGGGGCTTTTCGGGGGGCCGGGGCCCGAAAAGTGAAAGCAAACGGGTTGGAGGGGCAGTGGCGAAAGGGGGAATAAAAAGACGGAGAGGGCAGGCACACAGTGGCCTCCGCAGCAGCCGCGGGCACACACAGCGGCGACGGCCTCTGGCGCCTCTCTCCGGAGAGCCCAGTGTCCCCCACTGCCGGAGGGCCGGGACGCCCCCAGAGTCACATTTCGTCGCTTTCACTGCGCCTGCTGGCGCCCCCCATCGATTTTCAGTTTCTGCCCCCAAACACCCGCACTTTGCTGCTCTCGCTTTCTGCCGTCGCCGCCGCTCTGTGGACAAGACCTTTCCAGTTCCCATTCTCCCGCCGGACGGCCGGACCGAGTAGTTTATGTGTGTGTGCCCACCGCAAAAAGGGCGCCTGGGAACAGTGTCGGTCTGTCGTTGCGCCTGGTGCACCGCTAAAAGCCTAAAAGTGCCCTCTCGTATACGCATTTTGTTTTGGGAAAAAACGCAAAATGCGCACACAAATGCCACAGATGTCATTCACTTTTTATATTATTTTATTGCGCCATCTGCACAACAGCATTGTGGGTTTGTGGGGGAATGTGTGGAAATGCGATGGCCGAGAGAATTGGTGGAATCCTTTTGCGACAATTAAGACCAAATGGAACAATCAAAGAAGTTCAAAATATTCAAATGTTGAAAGGACATAGTAATGGACGATTGGACGAGAGGGTGGGGCAAAATAGAAAATACTAGCGCACATACGTCTCGTCTGGCGAAGTGTTGTACAGATAGAGAAAATTCGAAAATTGTAAATTGCAATATCATTTTCTTTTCTCGATTCCTTCAGGCTTCGGAAATTCAAAAACCTAATAGAAATCACAATCTGAAAATTTCGATCCGAATCCGAACTGATGCCGGAAGCTCAATTTTAGCATTCGTGGCTCATTTAAGTGTCATTTTCTCTAGTCATTGTGGGCAAAAATGGAAGAATAGTTTCACCAATTGCAAACATTCGAAAAATGCGGGGACAGGACATGTGATGCGACACTTCATCCCAGTCGGCCTTGAGCCCACGATTTGAGCTCTCATCTGCAGAGCATTCGGCTGCTGGGCGTGCCCAGCGCCGCTGATGGCCGCTTCTCCTCCCCGCCGATGGCGGTGTGCGCCCTGTGGCGCCGCCTGTGCTGCTGCTGCTGCTCCTGGTGCTGCTCCAGACAGTCGGCCAGCACTCGCTTCAACAGCTGCACCCATCCGGTGCCCTTCTCCACTGTGCCGCTGTTGCTCTTCGGCGCCATTTTTGGCGGCGGCTGCTGCCTCGCCGCTGCCTTCCCTTGGACGCCTTTGTTTGGCACCGCTGTCGGAGTGCCGAACGCAGCAGCAGCGCTGTTCAGCACGTCAATCGAGAGGCGCGACCCACGACGCCAGGCGCGGAACTGGACCAAAACGGGGGCACTTTAATCGGGCGCCATTTCGAGGCCAAATAAGGTGCACTAGCCAATGGCCAATTTGGCTTCTGAATATCCCAAAAAACTGACCAAGTTATGATCAGTTGCCTAGAAATCGTTTATTTCCTTTACTTTTTGGCCATAACTTTGGTCAAAACTGAACTGGTTAATTGCACCCAATTGCCATTTTGTTAGCGCATCTAGAGCTCTATTCAAATTACGTTTGGATCTCTCTTCCAGTTAACCCTTTTCCAAGTTATGGTTCGTAAGCTTTCCTGACACTGAAACGATCTCTCCATCCACCCCAACACGTAACTTTTTGCGTTTTGCCATTTTATTGGGAGTCCCTTGAAAAAAGGGGAGCAAGTGATGACAGTTTGTCCCATTCTGTAGGCAAAAAGCTTATTTCTTTTTTATTGGCCATTCCAGCGTTTGACGTTTCACCGATTCCACGTTCCAGTTGTTATCAGTTTTTGCGACCAAAAATTTCAAAAATTGTCGTAAACAACCGCAGAGCGGCGGTGTCAATTTGTCCACGAATTCGAATTGGGGACGGGTATATGATCTTTGTCCTTGTGCGCTGTTTTCCGTTTCCCTGCCCCCAAAACTCGTAGCCAATCAAACAAACAAGGGGAACAGTTCCCCGTGTTATCTTTATCTGTTTGTTCCCCACATTTTGGTGTTTCCCCGTCCCGCGGCCGACTAATAATGTGCGAGCACACCAAACTGTGTGTGCACTTCTTTCTCTGTTCTCTGTCGTTCAACGAATTCAATTCGAATGCGAAAAATGGGCAAACTGTAGTCCCTTCTCCACTTATCTCTACTTCTACTCTCTAGTCAACGTACTTAGGGTGTAACAAAAGTTCTGAGCCCTTTTCGAAAAATAAAATAAATTATTTATTAAAATTCAAAAATAAACAAATTAAAATTCGAAACATGCACCATTATTATCAATAACATGTTGCCATTTTTTGCATTTTTAGGCATGTTCAGTCTAAAAATCGCTATGGATTAGTATGAAATGGAAAAAAATATAAAAAGTAGTAAAAATTAAAGAGGACATTTTACTCTACTACTAAATATAAAAAGGATGAATTGGATTTGTAACATTTTGCCAGAAAAATGATTTTTTGAAATTGTGAAATTCAATAGGGCTCAGAACTTCTGTTACACTAATACCTATTGGGAATGGAAATTGGGACTTGGCTGAATATGAATCCCCTGGAATTTGGAATCAAATCGGCGCTAAAATCTTTGACGAATGATTGATTAGCTGGTGAGATGATGAGTTGATGAGCCCGTTCCGTGTTAAAGTATTGTAGAAGGATTACAATGTGCCAAGGTTACCCCCCTAGTTTTTTGTTCGTATACTGTCATTTTGTGATTCACACGTAAGACACAATAAATAGCTTATTCGGAGCGTCCAGCTGAATTGAATGGTGCCAAAATAAGACCGATGTGATGAGACCTTATGATTATGACAGTCAAATGTTAATGCAAAAATAGCTTTTTACACCACTTTTGGTAGCAAATTGACCATATTCTTTTAATTTTCGCCTTTTCTTTGCTTCCCGTTTCCCGTCTCACCGTTGCGTAGTCCATTGCGCAAATTTCGTCGTCGCCGATGGTGTTGATGCGGCGTCGGAAGGTGCCTCCAGCGGGACTGTCGCCTGGCGCCGGTGCTTCGCTCTGTTGCGTCGTCTGCCCAATGGAGAGCTTGCGCGTGGCCAGGATCGGCTTAACCGGAATAGGGGCGCCACAACCGACGCCAGCTGGATGGGTGGGGGTGGCGCAGAACGAAGTGGACGAGTGCTCCAAATGCACAATCGGCTGGAAGCGTTTGGCAATTTTAAACGTGGGAAAAGTGTGTGCAAATCCATCGTTTGGAAGTGTTTTATGTTTATGTCTAGGTTTAGGATTTTTATGCTCTAAAAGCTAACAATCCCGAAATATGACCCAAATATGCATGTCAAAAATGACAATAAAAATCTCGAAAAGTTGATCGACCAACTGGGATTCTTATGTTTTTCATACATATATCATCAGTCATCGTGTCATCAAGGATACGGGAAATAAAAAATAAAAGACATTTCATAAAAATCCTAACCCCCTATTGCGTCATACATTCTATCTAGTGCAATTTAGAAAACAATTTGGATATTTGATTCTGGATCAGATGGCGAAATGGCCTAGAGCCTGACCACTCGGCCATTGGAACGTTGGCGAATGTTTTAAGTGGGAGTCAGGACATTGGACCGACATTCGTAAACAAATTTGATTACATGCGATCGTTGGGAAGAAGTTGACTTGGCTACAGGTTGGGCTTAGGCATAGGCTAGGCTTAAGCTAAGTTAAGCTTGCCTTGGCTTAGGCTAAAAAATTTTGTTTACGAATGTCGGTCAAATGTTCGTCGGTCAGCTGTCCCCGCACCGTTAAGTGTCCCCTGTTGCTCACCGCTTGCGTTCTTGGCGTGCCGCTGCGCACCATCCGCATGGCCGCCTCCACCATTCCGCCCATGCGTGCGAAGCCGCCGCCCGCTCCGCCCTCTTCGTGCACAACGGCGGTCGGCGCCGAGAAGGACACGCGCTTCGTGTGTCTGGCCCTGTCGCTGGGCCATTTGGCGCTCTGCTCGCTGGCCTTGCGCCGCGCCACAATCTCCCACTCGACGTCCCGCTTCGGGTCCATGAAGCAGATCTGGTGCTCGGACAGCGCGCGACGGATGCCGCCGCGCAGGCGCTCGTCTGGAAGAACGCGGCAATGGCACACACCGTTGAGACCTTGAAACACGGAGGCACAAACATTTCTGCAAAATGTCGGCCCGTCGACTGTTGGTCTCGCCGAACGGGAGGTTCGCCTGCGTCAGCGAGCGCCGCCGGTTGATGCGGCGCTGCAACTTCTGGTGCAGTCGCGACAAATCCTGGCAAGCATGGAAAGGCAAATGTGATGGCACATTCTGAAGGCAAGGAATCCATGTATCCGATGTCAATTTGGACCGTCTGGCATGGCAAAACCGTTCCGCGGTGTGACGGTTTAAAGATTCATTAGAAACAGAAAAACAGTTTTGCGGTGTCCAACGGTATAAATTGACACTGACACCGGATTCAGATCGAGTCTATCCAAAATGTCGACACCCAAAATATCGACACCCATAATGTCGTAATGTCGGACTCAAAATGTCGATATCAAATCTGGTCTTTTTGCGGTATCTACATTTTGGGTCGACTCCGGATTCCTCGCCCTCAGAAACCCCACACATTTAAGCATTGTTAGGCACTTTTACTATAGCTTAACGGCCCCCGTTTTCACACCAACCTCTGAGTCGATGTTGAACCAGGCGGCCGGGAGCAGGTCGCCGTCCGGGCACACCTTGTTGTCGCGTTTGCTGTGCCAACGGGGCGCTTCGAAGGGCGAACGCGGCGGCGGCACGTAGGGCGGACGCACAAGATTGGCGGGCATTTGGTGCTGCGCTTGCTCAACCTGGGAGTGGGCTCGACGGAACAGCAGACACTGACGCGTTTTACGCCAGCGCGGAACAACTGCAAAATGCAACCGATGATGACTTGATGGCAATTTACAAATAAATGCTAAACGATGGTACCAAAATTAAGGCTACGCCCACCCAATTTGGACAAAGTTGTGATTTTAATATTTTTTTAAATATTTATCCAAATAAATTGTCCAAAGGGAGAAAGCCCACTAACATTGTGTTGGATTTTCATGCGTGGATTGTTGGATGCCAAGGTTGGCAGCAAAACCAATGTATGGAACCTTAGAGAGATGAGAATGAGAGAGTGTAGAGATACATATGTTTGTTATGGTTAGAGAAAAAGAGTAAAAGAAAGAGAAAAGACAATGTTGGCACCTTGGCAGATAGCAGAAAATCTTATTTAGCTAGCTAAAATCTATTTTAGCGGCCAATTTTAGCGTCGACATCGTCATTTTGAATGTCGACATTATGGGTGTGTCGACATTTTGGGTGGGACTCGAACTTTCGAACTTTGGTGACCCAATTAGGCTTTATTTTTGAATTTTTGGGGCACCAATATTTGTCGCATTTACACTAATATTTTTGCCTATAGTTTTTCCCAAAACGTCGAAATGCATCCGACAATTGGGGGATCTCGATTGCAATTTGGGCTGGTCGCTCGCTTTTCCTTTGTTGTGATGGGATGGGTTCCCTTTGCCTCCACTGCTTGGATTGGAACGAGCGATAGCTGTGTGAATTGTGAAAATGTGAGTGCCTAATAAATAATAATCAGCGCTCTCGCCCACAGAGAGGGAATTCCCGATTGGCGAGGAGCGGGGAGACGGAACAAACGCGGGCGGGCGGCGGCCGAACGGGCGCGTCGCCGCTGATATAACCATGCGAAACGCATCAGCGGGTGAGACTCTTCGTTGTTCCGGTTTGGAAGCGCCACACAACAGCCTCAATATCAAGGACCTGTTTCAATTTCAATCATACGAGAAATCATATCGCTGATATCATATCAGTGCTTTTCTGTTTCAATAAAAATCATATGATTTCGTCATATGTTAATCAATAATCACGTATGTGATTTTATCATATGACTGATTTTTGGGAAATTGAAACTCAGATAATTCCATCAGATCTGATGAAAAATCACTGATATGATAGAAATTGAAACAGGCCCCTCTGCGGTTGTCACGATTGGAGAATAAATACAGCGTTCGGTCGTGCCTCCCCCATTCGGGAGTCGCCAAGCCACATACAATGGTGGCCATAAATCATTGAACAAAAAGGGGTGAGGGAAACACCTACCTATACTAGACATCGAACGATATTTTGAATTTGTTTGTTTGTTCCCATTTTCCCATAGTCACTCAAATCCAAGAATGGGGACACATTTTGTAGTGAGCTGAGGTCCCCTATGTTCAATGATTTATGGCCTCCACTGTAGATCGACGAATTGGGACGAACGGAATGGGGAGCCTGTAAATGTTAGCCGATGGATGCGAAAAGCAAGCAATGCGCGCGGACTCAGACTCTCAATCTCTCAGACAATGGACAGTAGAGTCTCGGAAAGTGACAAAGTGGAATATGGGAAATTGAGAGGAGGTGAAGGGAGCACTGAGTGAGAGGCGTCATGCGACATTTGGCGATCCGCACTATTACCCCCATTTGGCTACACTTTTGGCATTCCTTTCTTCCTTAAAAAATTAAAGCAATGAAAAGTGAGAGATAGTATTAAATTTCAAACATATTGAAAAAACCGAGTGAGGGACCGTCCATCCATCCATCATGAGATCATGACACTCAATCCTCACTTTCACTTTCTGGGTTGTTTACGCGCCCAAAGTGAGCGAAGGCCACAGCGGCGCTAGCATGCCCTTGGCGCGTGAACCGGCTCCACAAACGCACCACAAACAACACTTTTATTGCCCAGCCGGCCGACCAAATGTGGAGACAAAAGTGTTGTTGACTCTGGGCTGCCTCAAAATGGGGGCCATACAATTCCCTCGCTCGCCCGAAATGTAAGTGTCTTCTCTGTGTTTGTGACAAGCCCCTTTGCCGTGTCTGATAAGGAAACGGCGCTGATCGCCAAATCGGAGACATGCACACTGTGCGTCGATGGCCCAGAAGAGGGAGGGGGGATTGGCACACAAAATTGTGCATTTGGAGTGTCCGGGGACCTTTGGACTTGGAATTGGGCGGGGGCACATGACTCCGCATGACCCCCCAATTCTCCAGATCAGACATCAGACCATCCACACACCACTGCTCGGTCGCCTGCAGACACTCGTGACTTCTTTTGACTCACCATTCTTTCACCATTTGACAATTGACACCATAGGTTGCGCCGCGCCTCTGTTTTCCCTTTTCCCTTGTGCCTGCCCCAAAATGGAATGTGAATGGATTTGGGTACCAAAAAGGCAAAAAGTGGTTGAAAAGGCTACCAAATATTGTATTTCTTCAACTCAATAGTACCCCACAAAGGACCAGTAAATAGCTCATTGGAAGCGTCTCTCTTAAAAGAGCTGAATGGAATGGTACCAAAATTGGGTCGATCTGACCATTCTGAACAAAGTTATTCAGCGTCAAATATTCATGCAAACATTTGGTAGCTTTTCCAAAACCACTTTTGGTAGTGACTTAACCTTATCCGATATGGAATATGGAACTGCCAAATGGAAGAACAGAGCAGGCTTTTTGAAGGGAATGAGTATTGAGCCTCTACTCTACCTACTGATTGTGTCCTGGTTCCAATTTTGCCCCTATTGGCTTATTTGTGGCTGTGGTGTGACTGACCTTCGCGTCGGTTCCAGTCGTGCATGAAGTCGCCGAGCGGAGTGCGCGCCGCCAAATTCGACTCGGAGCCGTGACGTGCCCGAAGCGACGTGTTCAGCAGCGACTGCTTGTTGTTGGGCATTTTGGCGGCGGCGACGGCGGAGACGATGGCACTGTTTGCGGTGAACAAGCGACGCGAATGGAGCAGAGAGGGCGAACGGGGCGACATCTGCTCTTTAGTCTTTAAAGACCACAATAAAATAGTGCTAAAAATTAGCTCTTAAATGAGATAAAGCATTTTTGAATTGGTTAATTTTGCAAAAGGTTATGAGTGGAAAATTGAGAAACACTCGACCTCGGTTGGTTCAAAAAATCGTAACTTTGTTCGTTTTCAATTGTTTTCAACAAAAATTGCGTTAAAAAGCCAACAAAATGGGCTTTACAATGACACCAAAAACGCCAATTTAGCTGCATTTGTTCAAAAGCTACAGAGCAAAATGTGGTGTTGGTGCCTCCAATGCCGGTGTACCATTGGGACTGGTGAGCGATGGAATTTTTGGCACACACAAAAGACGAAAATGGGAAATGGGGGATGAGTGAGGGGCCCAAATTTGGGGACATCGGGCAAAAATAGTGATGGATGGCCGAACACAACGGATGGGAGGAGATTAGTGGGGGCACACGGCTCAAAAGGGCAAAGAGCACACAAACAGAGACTGCGTCTGCGTGTGCCTCTCGGTTTAATAAGCAAAATGGGTGCCCTGAGGAGGCGGAATAAGGGGGTCGGCGACGCCAATTATATGTGGTGGTTCCCCGTTCCCTCTTGTTCGCTGTTTGCCCACGCGCACCAGCGGTACGTGTCGTTTGGGCGATGAGTGCTTTTGAGAAGCTATAACTCGGCAAGGAATTGAGCTAGAAGAGTGATCCCAAAAGTGATTGACAAGAGCTATGGATGCTCTACAAAATGGCTTTTTGGGTTGGAATTGATTGGTTCAGTTTGGATCGAGATAGCTAAAAAAACTCCAAAAATCCCTGATTTTTCAAACATTTTGCCATAACTTGGCCAATTTCTGGGATATCTGGCGACTGATTATATCTTTGGATAGAGCATACTTTGGGCTTTCCAATGGCATTTTATTCAAATTATTAGCCCAATTCTTAACCGAGTTATGGCTTATCAAAGGCCTCCGTCGCCCAAACGACCTGCTTCAGAAATTCAGAATAAGGGGGGTCGGCACCGCCAATTATAATATGGTTTCCGTTGTCGCTGTGTGCCCATGCGCACCAGCCCCACTGGGACCGGAATAGTCTCGCGCGCGCCATTTTCTCAGCCCCCCAATTCCCAAGCGTCGTCCGCCAAACATTTTTGTGGGCCCAAAAAACGCGCAGAAAATGACTGGACTTGACAGGAATAAACCTTAATTCTCGGGCAAATCTAATAAAAACAAAATGATTACATTTTGAAAAATTGGTCGGCCAAGAAAATTGAAATTTTTGAAAAACTGTGCTTCGACAGACTTGAACAAAATGGCCACCCTTCACTATTGTATCCAATTTACAACTTATATTACTTATATTAATTAAATAAAAAAATAATTTCTATTCTTTATTCTCTCAAAACGCCTTGCGCCATTGTAAAAGAGAACTAAGTTTCTTTTAGTTACAGCTGCCTTACGCCATTTTAAGACTTAAGAGCACTAAGTGCCTTTTGGTTTTGCTCAATAAAACTAAACTAAACTATCAATGTTCACTCACTAGCGTTCTCCGAATGCGCTCTTTCCTCTGCCGGCCGACCCAAAGGTCACTCTCGCAATGGCTTTGTGCCCCCTTCCTTTGTCTGCTTTGGCGTCATATGCCACAACTTGTGGGGGATCGCGTGATTTTGGTCGGCTGGACGACAATTCTGTGCTGGGGGATTGGGCGTCGCCGCGCCGAGAATGCGGCCGAGGAAACACCCATTGGAGGGCGCCGCCGCCGAAAGAAGTGGGCGCGCCCAATGACAGAGATTGGGGGCATGATCGCGGCCAATTTGGCCCCCGAAATGGGGCGCACAAACGCACAGAGAGTGCGGCGAGCGGGGCAAAATCCGCACATACACCAGTTTCGGTGGTGCGGAGGAATGACCATCGGATGGGGGTGCACAGCGGCCGCCCAACTGGGGCTGTTTGGTCGGGACTTGGGAACTTGCAATTGGCAAAATTGCAACTGAATTGGCCTCTGAATGGTGGCGACACCAAAGAGGAAGAGGCGTCCGCCGGACTTGGGACTGCTGCAACTGCAACCGGCGCAATTGTACGAATTTTGTGGGCGCCCCGAAAAAATCAGATTTGTACAGATTGCATTGTTGGACCGAGAAATTAAGCACATTTGTTGCCATGCAATAGGTAGTTTGAATTTTGTGTTCGTGTCCGCAAGAGGCATAGTGCCTTGCGTCGGTGGTGCGACATTTTGCGGACCGACATTTGTCATTTGTGGAGCAATGACCAAGACAAAAAATCCTCCTCAACAAAATTTTTGCAAGCTTAGCGCCATAAAACCTACTCGGCTATACTTTAGGCTTGGACATAAGCTTAGCCTTTAAGATAAGCTAAGCTAATCTAAGCCTAAACTAAACTAATATAAGCTAAGCTTATGCTAAACTAAGCTTGCCTAGGCTTAGGCTAAAATGAATCACTTGGCCACACTTTGGAATCCGCAAATGTCGTAGTGTTACTGCGTCTCTCGTCGCTTATTCAAGCGTAAAGTTTTTCTTTTGCGGAAGACCAAAAAATGTTCGGAGGGAAAAGGTGTATTTCTGGAGGGAACTCTCCCAGAGCGCCACTTAATAAGCCTGACTGCGGGAACTTGGGCGCAAAAAGGGCGCGCCGGATTGAGTACGCGCCACAAAAGTGTGGGAATTGGGAAAGCGCCGCGAATGGGTAAATGTAAATAGGCAAAACCAAATAAACAGCGCACACACAGATCTCTGGTCCGTTTGGCCCGCGCATTTTGGAGAATGGAATGCGCACCGCAAATGTCAATTATTTAGCAAAGAATGATTGATGCGATTGACTGGCGTTTGAACGAAAAATAATAGCCTATAGTGGCCTTAGCATAATCGCTATGCCATTTAACTGCTGCTGGTCCTTTTAGACAGCCTGCTGAACAATAAATAAAAATATATCTTCCATAATCGATTGAAAAGGATGAGAAATGATGAAAGTGAAGTGGGAAATGAACACGCGCAAAAGTAGGTACGTATCGCCTAATTATTGGTTTTGTCAAAAATGATTTGTCAAAGGGTTGTCATTAAATCGATAAAAAAGATGGTTAAGGGTCGACTAATTAATAATTATAATTACCTACTCCATAGTATGTATATGTATAGGTATTACTAATACCTAGACGTTACGTCTGAATGAAGCAGAAACTATTTGAGGGATCCGGACCAAAAAGAAAATGGGAACATTTGCTTCGCTTTGATTTTTGGCCACAACCGCAATGTGTAAACTGTAGAGTGGCAATTCCACGCTTGCTCGCTGATCATTTTGTCTGCGCATCTGTGCATGTGCGGTGTGCACAACGCCATAATACACAAAAATTTAAAATTTTGTGCGCCGTCGTCAAAACGATGTGTAAAAAATCAGGCATTTAAAGACGAATAAGATTTATTCGCTACCAAAAATGGTAAATCTAAAGTCACTGCCGAAAGGTTCAGAATCGCAAAAAGTTGGCAAACTTTATCCTGAGAATACAGAATGTTTTAAGGTGGCAATAAGTGAAAAAGTAAAACGCAAAGTGATATTTGATATAAGAGGCCATACATTTAAATCAGACACGGGGCACTAGATATACTTTTCCTTATGGTCAGAGAGGAGCTCGATGCAAAAAAAAACCAGTCTGTTCAGTGCAAATCGAAGTCGCGGTCGTCGACAATGACGGCACGGAAGCCGGACTCGGTCGAGAGCGATGGCTCAACTGGGAGAGGAATGGAACTGCGCTGGGAGAGCACCTTGCCAGCAAATGTCTTCCCGAATTGTGATCGGATCTGGGCGCGCGTGAGCCAACCCAAGTCGTACTGGAAAATAAATTTAAAAAAAATTGCGGCATTTTTAAAGTGTTTTTTAAGGTATCTCGCGTGAAAACAATCAAAATTCCCAATTTAAGATTGATTTTCAAATTTTATTTTTAATGCATGTTTTGCACTTACCTCTGTGCACTGGGCGAGTTTTTTCTTGCGATATTGCCTCTCCAATCCGCCGAAAAAATCTTCGAATCTGACTGGCACAGACCCGTCCTCTTTGCACACCATTTGGCGCAACTTCAGTTCTGGCTCCACACAGTCGGACTAAACAATCGGACGTGATAAGCGCGAACACAGACTTTTATTTTTTGGCCTTTACTCCAACCCACCTCTTGGTAGACGATTACAACGATGGCCAACAGCAAGAGGAGAGCCAGCACAATGACGGCCGCCCAGAGCCGGGCAATGATCTTATCCTTCAAAACACAAATAATTAAAATTCAAATGTTTTTTTAACAATATTGCAATGCATTTTATTGTTTAAAACGGACCAATTTTGCGTGTCTGATTTTCAACTCTTCCGCAAAAGTGCTGTTTGTGAGTGCTATCCGTTCAATTTCCAAATTTTCGAGGAAGTGGCAAATCTCTTGGACCAACAAAATTGGCAATGGATTTTGTCGTCGTTTTTTAGGGCACATATTTCGGCTCAAAAACGGAGAGAAATGGACGCCAATGGCTTGCGTTTGGGATGGATGTGGGATGTGAACGGGAGGAGACCCGTTGCGTAACTTGCGGTGGTCCGCCCCAAATCAATAATGGCTAGTGGGCAATTATTGGGCAGGCACTCTCCCCACTCTAGTGCATTCCAAAATGGGCAGCTCTGCAGAATTAAATTTATTGGTAAAAAATGTTCGTAAATTATTTTTGGTCAAAGCTCAGCACACGTCTAAGCCCAAGTCTGGCCAAATGGAGCAAGTTTGGTCTAGCTTAAAGCCTAAGCCTACGTCTAACCAATTAAAGGGGTATGTGGACTTTAGACTGTGTGGATTCTGGAGGAGACAGACTCCTCCTTCCCAATGGGGGGAGGGGGGAGGCAAATTATTAATCATTTTTATCGTGGTGAGACATTTGCGGCCCGACACTTGCGGTCAAAAGGTGACACTTTCGCCACGCAAAATAACCAACTTAGCTACATGTTAAGCGTAGACCCATAGACGTAAGCTAAGATTAAGCTGAGCCTAAGCTCAGACTAAAATAACCCATTTGTCTACACTCAGACTTTGACGTAAGCTAAGCTGAACCGGCTTAGGTTTTGGCTTTATTCTCAAAAACAGCCTATCAAAAATATTTTTTGGGCCGCTAGTGTTTGGGGCGCAAATGTATGCCCGATCATTTTTATATGTTTAACCTTTCGGGCAAATTCGGAGCGCCGATGCCAATGCGTGCCATTTGAGGTCTCCTTCTAAACATTTATTGTCTGTAAATTTTATCTTTTTATATAGTACCTTTAGCTCGAAGAACACTCCGAAAAAGCCCAACACATTTAGGGCACAGTTCTCCACATCTCTCTGATGCCCAAGCCAAATGATGAGGACTGAAACAAATAATCAAACTGATTCAAACTTTTCTGTGTCTAATTTACCAGAGTGGATAATGAGCCGATGTATTGCGCCCGAAACTTGGCCGATCTCGCTGAGAGCTGGTCCGGCAAAGATCAACAGGGCCGTAATCAAAAACATCAGTCCATCTAAAAGTGGTAGCTAAAAACATTTCCATTGCTTAAGTTTTACCTGGCTTAAAAGGCTTATCTGTGAAGCGGAGTGCGACGAGTACCGTCACGAATATAGGAACGGCAAAAAGTAGACACTTTTTGAAAACAATGGAGCTCATAACTGGATCTGGAAAGTGGAATTAGGAATTAAGATGTCTTGACCAATGACTAATGAGGTAATGGAGCAATGAGCCACAAAATACAGATTTTCGAGACTATTTGAGTCTTTGGGTGATCCGCCAACATAATTCGAGGCAAATTCGATAATTAGTTGACCAAGGGTCACTTATGTAACTGACCGGAAATGATTTATACGGAACTGAGGACAACCCCCGTCGCAGACAACGCGCCGCAAAAAGGGACAGGGAAAATAAAAAAGATAAATGATAAACAAGAACACAGGCAGAAGCAGAAGTCAGAGAAGTTTGAATTTAGACGTACTGTACATGTACCTACATAGAAGAGGAGAGGGTAGACACTAGACATGCATTTCCGTCTACGCAATGGTCTTTGATTGACACGTTGAATTTTATTCATTTATTTGTGATGACTGATGGGGATTATGACTTTATAACCGCCGGATGCGGAAATTGGAATGGCCAGAATTTTCGAATTTTAATTTTTTTCCATCTCTATTTTTAAACTTTGTGTGTTTAAGAAACGGTAAGATTGTTATCATTTATCAATTATCATGGCTAATGCTAATGTTCCTATTTTTTCTCAACGCAATTATGCGAAAATATGAATAACCAAACATTCAAATTCTTCTTTCGCCTGCTTCAACTTTGCTTCTTCCTTTATACGATACATATTTCGACTTCTACTTTCCTCTTCTCTTCTAATCGGCCATGCTTCTTTTTGCAACTTTCCCTCTTTCTCTTTTTCCATAATTATAAATTTTATAATTTGAAGATTTACCACCTTGCAAACAAATCCATTCATTTTAAAGCTGTGATGCACATTTTTCATCGCTAAAATCTTGTTTTGGTGGTGTGCAATGCAGTGTGCACACTTGCTACTTCAAAATTAAACTACGTATAGAAGTAAAGAAAAGAATCTAAATAATATGAACCAATAAAAAACAATGTATTAATCATTATAAGTATAAAGTGATCTAATTTGATCAATTGTGCCACTGTTGTTTAGTCATTGGTGACTGTGAGGAGTGAATGCACATCCGCGCCAATCACCCCCATTTGTTGCAAAATGCGCCCTCTATTGGCCAAGGATGACGCATTCCTAACTTGGATCTTCTTGAATATCGGCTCCATCAGCATGATCTCGCCGAGAAAGACGCCTTTCTGGAAAATGCCCATAACGATCGCCGAGATTTGCGCCTCAAAGCCCGGCGGCCAAGCTGCCTCATCGCATACGTGCACTGAAACCAACCAGAGTTTTCAATGATAAATGATTGGAATAATAAAAGGATTTTTGGTCTTGACATAGAGAGTAAATGCTGATCCGATAAATTGTAGTATACTATAATTTATAATATTTTCACTTTTGTTCACACGCCCAGTGTGGGTGTGCCGCACAGAGATCGGCATTGGGGAATCGCTTGCGTAAACGCGAATCCCGTAGTCCTGGTTTACTTCCTCTTCCAAGTCGATTTGTAAAACGCTAAAAGTTTAAAAAAAGTAAAGCCTATTCAATCCCTGTTTCAAAATTTTTTGCCCAATTGTACGGCACCGGCATTTGCCAAAATCCGTGCTAGGTCATGAGTTAAAAAGTGCAACATTGTGCATCAGTTAAAAAGTGCAAGTTGAGGTCAACAGTTAAAAAGTGCAAAATGTAAACTTATCATAGCTTAAAGTTTATCTTACTAAGCTTAGTTCCTAGGTAAGCTTAGCTTAACTTAAATCTCAGCTTAAAGTTTAACTTAAGCTGAGATTTAAGCTAAGCTTTTGCTTAGGCATTAAGCTTAAGTTAAACTTTATGAGATTTAAGCTAAGCTTAGCTTACCTAAGAAGAACTAAGTTGGTAAGTCGGCTAAGCTTACCTAGGAACTAAGCTTAGTAAGCTAAACTTTAAGCTATGATAAGTTTACAATTTGCACTTTTTAACTGTTGACCCCAACTTGCACTTTTTAACTGATGACCCATTTTGCACATTTTAACTGTTGACCGAACTTGCACTTTTTAACTCATGACATAGCACCGCCAAAATCGGACCTGCCAAGATGGCACAGCGAAATGTGCACTGGATATGCGTCCGTTACAACAATTGGAGTGTAGTTCAACGGTTGATATCCGGTCAACGTGTTCCCGTCGCGTGTGAAGAATCGCTTTGGACAACTGTTGCACAGGCTGTTGCGGACAGCTTCTGCTCTGCCCATTGGATTTGGAGCTGTTATGGCGGCCTCACTTCGCCTCATCCCCAGCCAGCTTGTCGAGTAATAGTAGCTCTCAAAATGGAAGCTTGCAATTAAATCATAAGAAAATACTGCTTTTGGGCAGCGCCGCCGATTGCCGCGGCTCCCAGTGGGGAGAGAAAAAAATTCGGTTATTTTTTGCAAACTGACCAGTTCGACGAGAATGAGTAGTAGCAAAATTTTGGTGTTTTGGCAGATTTTGCGCATTTCGGATGCATTAAAATTTAGAAGAAACTGTTAAGGAAACATTTAACCTAGGATAGTGGCAAAATAAAATGACCTAAAATCTGGTGTTGGTCGTTTCCCTTTGTGAGCCGGTGTTATGCGTAATACGTTGACCTCCTTCCACCTCGCAGCAGTTCGCGCAAAAGGTTGGAGAATTGGCGGAAACATTCCACAATATCTTCAATAACATGAGCTGATCTCACGGGCAGAAACAATAAACAAAGATTGTTGGTTCTTTGATTTTTAAAATCAGTTCTGAGAGGGGAAGATTGCGCAATTTGTTTGACGCGGAGGAGGCACTACTCACTGATGAAGAGGGCGAAGGTGGCACCATCAGCGAGCCGGACGTAGATGCTGAAGACGGTGAGAAAGGAAACATTTATGCAAAGAGACTGGGCAACAATTAGGTAGATGGGGTGAGTCCAGTCGAAAGGAAGGTTTCCTCTTGCTTCTCAGAACCAGCAAATGCCCTTGGCCGGACATTAGGCTTTTGGGTCTAATTTCATTGTTGGCAAACAGAATTAAATTCATTGGTAAGAAATGGTCTTTTTTCGAAAAATAATTATTTTTGGTCAAAGTGCCGCGGAACCATTTAAGAGAGCTATGGGTAGGGAATACTATTCACATTATACCCATTCTTCTTATATTTTCATTTTCCATCCAAATGTCACACTTTGTAGGCATGTACATAGGTATGTGTTTAATTGGATCACAATCAATTGCAAGAGTGAGGCAAATGGCAACAAAGGCGGGTGAATAAAAATGCCAAAAAAATTTGGATGGACAACATCAAAATGAGCATGAGGATTTAAGCCAGGGCATCCAATTGCGCTTGTTTTGCATCATTTGCATAGCTTCCGATCGGCCCTCGATTTAGGTTTTCATCATGCATGTTGCATGCCCATCAACACAATCACCGGGTCAGCTCCAGCCACTGGCTGGCAATGGGCTTCATCGGGTCGAAGTTTTGGAGCGGGATCTCTGCCTAAAGCCATTTCTAAAGTGAGGAGATTAATTGTCGCGCTAATTTGGTAGAAAACCGCGCTAATTTTCCCCTACTCTAATTTAGTGAAAACTGCGCTATAATTATGTACACTTAGCCAATGTCGTTGGAAACCAAGTCAAAATAGGTATGTAGCTTAAGCTTAAAGCCTAGGCAAGCTTATCTTGGCTTAAAGCTTAGCTTTAAGAGGCCGACCTGACCAAAAAATTAGCGCAATTTGTAACCAATTTAGCCCGACAATTAACCCTATCCGACTGCTAAATGTGGTTGATTGATGCCCCACTCTAATCTCCCACCATTCCAAGCGTTGGCTGCTTCGCCAGTAGACCGTAGTGGATGGCGTCCTTGACCATCAGTTGCAACTTGTAGTTGGGCAAGTCCGTGAAGTGAATGTCGAACTCGAAGTGCTGGTCAAACTGGGGCGCCAGCGAGTTCTGCACCACCGTGGTGTGCTTCCTGTCCATCAATAGATCAATTAGGCACCGGCCTTCAAATGTGGACACGGTGTACATGTCGTTTGGTCGATGACGTTTGGGCGACGGGGGCTTTGGAAACTATAACTCGGCAAGGAATAAAGAATTTTTTTAAACATTTGGCCATAACCTGGCCAATTATTGAGATATCTGGCGACTGATTATGTCTTTGGATTAAGCATACTTTGGGCTTTCCAATGGCATTTTATTCTAATTGTTAGTCTAATTATTAACAGAGTTATGGTTTATCAATGGCCCCCGTCGGCCAAACGTCGTCGCCCAAACGACCTGTTCTGATGCGGACATGCCTGCTCTTGTTGTGCTTTGTCGCCGTCTGGCTGCTGGTTGCAACCAGCCGCAGTGTGACGTACGGATCGGCGCGGCCCTGCTGCTCCACCGGGTTCAGGTCTCGCGCTGCCAACACGCAGACCTAGAATTGGCCGTAAACGTGCGCTCATTTTGCCTCCATTATTCCCCCCCCCCCCACTTACCACCAACTTGAACGTGTCCTGCTCGTAGCTCAGTCCAATCTGGACTTTGCCCGCGGGCGCGATTGAATTGCGCGCCTGCGCCGTGCGCATCCGGTGCTTGGTGCCGCCCACCGACAGCAGCTTGCCGAACAGGCCATTGCTCTTGGTGGAGTGCGAGGAGGCGGCCGATCCGGTGGCGGACAGTGAGCGGCGCACACTCAAATTGTGCGCATCCAACTGCATCTCTGGCGTCGTTTCGCTGCCGTTCTGCACCACCGTTTTGCCCTGCTCAGATGCCACTGCGTCTATCTGACTCTACAAAAATTCTCCGTTTTAGTCCTTTTTTAAAAAATGGTTGCTCACTTAGAGTATGAAATTTGACATGTTATAACTTTGTCCAGAATGGTCAGATTCTGGTACTATTCGACTCAGCTCGTCGAAACGCGTCGAATGAGCTGTATATTGTATTGGTAGAAACGATTTGAACCGAAAAACTGATAGATCGAAATGCATGGTTTTTTCTTTTTTGCCAACTTTGACATGTCATAACTCGGCCCCCAATGGGCAAGCGACACTTAATTTTGGTATAATTGAACTTCTCTCGCCGAGAGGAATCGATTGGTATATAAATTGTGCAATTTCGGGCGAATACCACATATATAAGTTTAAAAAATACCTAATAATTTTAAGCCATTAAAAGTAGAATTTTCTTTTTTCCACATTTCCATCGTCCAACCTTTTTTGCGCCGTTCTCGAATGCTACGCTGGCCACATGGCCATTCGGTTCGGTGCGCTCGCCGCGCTCAATGTGCGCAGCGGTGCCGTAGGCGGACGACAGCTCGCGACCCTCGATCACCGTCTTGGGCGGCGTGAAGAAGCGCAGCCGCACCGTGAGCACAATTGGGCTGGAGTGGACGCCGTGCTGCAGGTAGAAGCTCTGCTGCGTCAGCTCCATCAACGGCTCGCGCAGCACCGCCCCCAGCGGAATGCACAGCTCGCCAATGTCGCGCCGTGTGCCCTCGTCAATCGCCTTGATGCGCAACTCCTGGCCCTCGGGCTGCTTCACGAAGAAGTTGAATTTGCTCTGCAAAGCAGTTTAATGGTGGTAGAGAAAGAGACAAAAAGCAAGGGAAAAGAGAACACGGTCAGAAAAAGGAAAAAATCGAATAATAGTAGAAGTGTGAAAGTAGGTTTTCTACAAAAAAAAGTGCTTTTTCGACAATTAAAGAAAGTATTTTTCAGCGGCATTTTTGTGACCGACTTGACTCCTATTTCCGATCGATACATATCAGTCAATAATTCTACTGTCGGTCCTCAAATGTCACGCCAACACGCAGAATAGGTACCTGGAAGAGTGGATTCACGGTCTTCGGTTTCACCGGCGTGCGTTGGGTGGTGCGCCCTAGCGAGACTTCCACGAAGGGGGACGGCTCCAGATTGGACTTTGGGTACTGTGTGGGAAGGGAAATTTCAAAGTTCAAACAGAATCGAAACCCCCGTAAAATTGGAATTAGTAAAAATAATTTTATAGTTAGATTGACATAAAAAGCCCACCGGCAGATTGGAGACCGAGTCCACGAACACCATTAGGAGTGCGGGGTGCATGGGCTTGTCCGCGCCCAGCCACTCCTGTTCCCACTCGTCGCGGCGCAAGTCGGCCGGCTCTGTGCTCAGCTCCAGCCAGCACACCTTCAGACGCAGCTCGCCATGCTTGCAGCCCTCCAAGTGGTGCCACTGTGAAAAATGCAGAATATTAATTATTAAATTTCCGAAAAAATATGATGAAAAATAAAATTGGTACAAACTCGTTTTTGAGAGCATGAAAAAATTATAAATTTACGGCCCCTATTTTTAGCCTATGCCTAGGCAAGCTTGACTTAACTTAGCTTATGCTTAGAATCTAAGCAAGCTTAGCTTAGTTTAAGCTTAACCAACCTAAGTCTAAGCCTAGCATATAGTCAATACTCAATACACTTTTTGCTGCCTAAAAGATTCAAATTGCTGCCTAAAAGAACATAGCGAGACATTATGAGCTCGGGATATTTCGAGTATCAGCCTGTGGGTTTGAGTCTTTGCCCGTTTTCCCGCGAACCTTGTCTATTTCGCCCGCTTTGCGCACACTCTCCAGCGGGATGGACAGCCGGCCCAGTTCTTCGTCGGCGCCCGCAGTGTCCTTGTCGAACAGTTCGATGCGCAGCTTCTGCCCGCTGGCCTGGTCCACCACCGCCTCAAAGCATTCGTTGAACACCGGGTTCAGGTTGTTGTTGATCACTTTGGTGTGGAAGATTTGCGAACCAACTGAAAAAATGGGGCACAAATATCGGCGCAAATTAAGAAGCATTGCTAATTCTCAAAGGACAGTCAATTAATCTGCCAACAAAATCATTGAATCTGAACATTTCGCCAAAGATAAAAATAGCGTGTAAAAGTATGAGGTTGTTGGCAGATTCAATGATTTTGTTGGCAGATTAAATTATTTTCTCATTCAAAAGTTGATACCTTGATACTAATAATGTAATAATTAATAAGTGTCGAAAACATTTTGGAAAAAGAATAATTGGTGAGTGGGCAGAATAAAAATATTTTTGAAAATTTTAAAGGATAGAAAGGAAAGGAAGACTTAAAATCAAATTTTAAAAATAGCGCAAAGAAAACCCTGCTTCTAAGAAGGTTCAAAATTCCGTGGATATCGGTAACAAGATTTTGTGCAGTAAAATAATTTAGATAAGATTCTTAAAAGGTAATATCTAATTATCTAATATCTCCACATTCCTTCTACAATATCTATCCTGTTGTCGAGATCTTGCACAGAATCTTGTGCAAAATTTTGGCATCTTTTTGACTGCGGGAGGACTTCCATTTTCAAGGCCTTAGATGTTAGAGTTGAAAGTGGAGTGTGCTGACCTTGCACTTCGCAGTAGGGGTCGCTGATGTCCTTTCGGTTCAGGAAGTTGTTGTCCTTGTTCTCCAGATTCATCGCTTCCACAATCTTCATGCGCACAATGCCCTGTCCAATGCAAATGGTGTGGTTTGTGTGCCCACTCCCAACCCACATCCGGCTCGGGAAAGTAGAGTGTGCTGACGTCCACATTCGGCGCCAGCGGCACCACCACCTTGTTGGGCAGCACAGCCAGGTTGGCCACTTGCGAGTTGATCACGCCTGGAACCAGTGATCGAAATGATGGAAATGGCCGTGTGAAATGTTTGTTTGGAGCTATGTCGTTAGTCAAAACTCAAAAATATCAAAATGGGCGTTATAAAAGAAATAAACTTTTTGCCTATAGAATGGGACAAACTGTCACTTGCTCTCCTTTTTTGCCATTAGTTATTTGAAAAATGGCAATGAGATACAGTGCCAGGATCATTGCTTGGAATACCTTTGTTAGACAAAAAATCTGACGTCAAACTGACGCTATGCGATAATTTTGATAATCTTCAAAAATTTTATAAATTATTGCGCTAAAATTTTTGTCTGGGAAAATATAAAATATTCGTAGGTTAGGTATGTTCCAAACGCAAAATTGATAAAAGATAAACATGGAACTGGTTGTTCTCACCGCGAATGGCGTCGATCAGGCCAGGCAGCTGCACAATTATTAATTAATGAGATAAATAATTTAAAGTTTTTCTCAGCAAGATTTACGTTTACGAACTCGCCCATCCCAGTCAAATTGAAGTCGAACTTGGGCAGCTCGATGAAGGCACCGGACACACCACCAACCCTTCAAATGAGGAAGGGAAGCTATACACCGAAACAAAAACAATGAAGTGTGCACGCTCACATCGGCGGATAGGGAAGCAACGGTTGGAGTGTGCATCGCAACTTGCCGGAAAGCTGTGAGCGAAGACATTTGGTTATCCAGACTTATACACAAAAATAGTGCCTACGCTGCCTACCACGATTTGGTTGAGTCCTCCGCGGAAGCCGCACGCTTGCACCGCGAATTCAGCATCACCCGCATACACAACGTCCATGTCCACGATCACCTTGTCTCTGCCCACATTCTGCGTGTACACCTTGAGGCCACCCTTCAACACACAATATGTACAGATGCATGGACAGTAGAAAGAATGAACCCACCACACGGAAGGGAATGTCGCCGACGTCCACAGAGACGAATTTGAATGACTTGAACGGAGAAGGCATTTGGACGCGCACTTGGGGCTCAATAAACTCCTTCAGAAACACTTTGGTGTACTCGCCGATGTACGGCCACAACTGATGGATGATCTGGAAAGGAAGGGGAGCCAAATGGCGTTGCAAGCCAAGGAAAGGGCAAAGTGTGTAGGCAAGCTTAGCTTAAGTTTAACTTACGTCTAAGGCTAATGTGTTTGGCTACACTACAGAGGCCGGGAAAAACGATTCATGGGGGCATAGGGAATCCGATCTATATTGATCAATTGGCCAGATTAGAATGGCCCAGCCTCAGTTTGTTTTTGACTTGCCTTGTTGACCCACTCGATGCGCTCAATGTCCGGGAACTGGACCCAGGCGGGCAAGTCGTCCATCTTGGCGTACTGCGCCATCACTGTCTCGCGCTCCCGGATGATCATGTTTCGCAGGCGCATGCGCTTCTGCTCGCGTCGAATCCAAGCGTGCGTCTTCAGCTGAAAATGGCTAAAGGTGTTCGGTGTCCAAAATGAGGGAGGAGCACGGACAAAGTAGAGCGATGTGAAGAGGCAAATCCAGAGCAGCGAGCACTGGAAGTGGCCCACGGTCCAGCAGGCGAGCATCAGTGCCGCACTGGACGCCACCGGCACAATGTAGTTGGCCCAAGTCATCTCCAGGTCGGCCGGAAGGCGCTCTTCAAAACAGCCAAAATGGGCGCCAAATTCACTCTTTCTCCGTGAAGAGTATTTGCGCTGTTGTATGTTGGCACTATTTGTGCTGTTTGTCGGCGGATGCCAAATTGAATTTGCGTTTTGGGCAGCGCCTCCCTTTTTATGCGAACATTTTCCGCCGCTTTTCCGGTGCCGAGGGGCGCCGGCAAAACACAGGGGCGGAACGAAGTGAATGCGAAATGGGCCCCCGCAGCGACCCCAATGGCAAAATATGGCCGACAAAAGAAGAGCGGCTAAAGGCACAGGTATGGAGCGAAAAAGAGAAGAAATCGATTCCCTCGTGAGGGGAGTTGTTTCTTTCTGGTTGGGGCGCAGCTTCGCGGGGAGGTGCGAAAAAGGAAAGAAAGCACTGCACGCACCCATTTTGGCCCGGAACATGTTTTCACTAGTGGGTGCTGAGTCAGCTTAGCAAAATTTGTTTCCAACATTTTTCAAATAAATATGGAATTAATTATGACTCAGAGTCAGAGGAGAATTCAATTGCTCGCCGCCACCAATTGCTCGCGGGGAATTTTGACATGTCATAAGGTCATAACTTTGTTCAGATTGGTTGGATTGTTAAAATTTGGGTAAATGAGCTCTATAGATTGTATTTTTAGGAACCACTTGACTGCAAAAAATAATTTGGGTATAGGGAAATGGCGAGGAATTGGCGGCGGAGCAATTGTTTCATTCCTCAGAGGATGTTTCCAGTTTCCATAGTTGAAAAAGGAAATTCGCTCCTACTATTTATATTTAAACACTTAGTCTCTCTGTTAGATTTTATTTATTTTTTAATAATGGATTTTGCGCTTACCTGGCTTTTTGTGTTCGCGCCGCGACATTTTTGTTCTGGTCCTTTCCGCTCGAGTTCCGCACACACAAAACGATGGGAATTGTTTTGTACGGGATGCGGAAAGAAAAATAAATGAATCGCGGCGACCTAAAAAAGCAAAATTTCCCAAAAAGTTTGGATGGCGCGGAAATCGGCTGCTGATGGTGTCGCAAAAATTGGCGATTGCAGCGGATGAATCAATTTTCTTTCGGTCGCCCGAAACATCCCAATTTTGTGCACTTCGGCCGCCGCCGATTCTCGACCTCGCCCGTCGCCCGCAATTGAGCACGGCGAGGGGCGAGGGAAGGGGGCGAAAAGGAGCAATTTTAGATTGAAAGATTGAATCATGTGGGCTTGGGACGACAACTGTGCTCTGGCTGGTGGTGGGGCGACAACACAAAAATGTTGTTCTCAAGTGGGCGGACAAAATCACCTCTGCCGAGATGGGACAGTGAAACGAACTCTTGAGGGGGGAAAGACTTTCCGATCCATTGGGAATGAACGCAGAAAATTGGATGAATGGACGAAAAGGAAGGGCCCCGGTGCTTTGTCTTTATCTCATTTTACGGACAGACGCAAAAAAGCATAAAGACGCTGAATCGATTGGCCGTAGCGGTCGTGGTATTTATCAGCAAAAAACAAGAAACAGGCCGCCAATTCGACGAGAGTGGATAATAAAAAATTGGACCGACCGCTAAACGGGAAATGCACTCACTGGAAATGGAAATGGGATTGCGAGACCAAGCAAATAACAAAACGAATGGGTAATAAACGGGGTGGACCGATTCCAAGCAGCACCGCGAAATGTGTGCAATGGAATCAATCAAGCCCCAGCATCTCAAGTCCCAACAGTACCAGCAAATAAGAAATAGTAACTAATTTGATCAAAACAAACCAGAACATTCCATTTGTGTTCTCTGTTCTAAACTGAATTCTGTCGCTGGTGCACGAAGTGTCTCCCTTCAGTAATATGCACGAAGTGTCTCCGAATATCTTTTCGGAAAAGATTAATTCCGTACCTAATTAGTTGAAAAACGTACCAAATATATGTTGTCCCCCTTGTATTCCCTTCTATTGGTACGTTTTTCAACTTTTTATATAAAGTAATAACGGAATTCGTGCCAGAGACACTTCGTGCCGGAGACACTTTGTGTACGCGCCAATTCTGTCGAAACTCGAAAAAGGGGTATTCCATTTTATCTTCAAATTGGCTTTTTTGTATTTTTTTAAAAATCGCCCCGCATCTTAGTCTTGGGTCTTGGGTATTCCCTTTTCCGTATTCCCCGTTCCCCAGTTCCCCAGTCCCAAAGTCCCAATCCCAGTCCCCATCCCCAGATGGGCATTTTCTATTTTAAATTTTGGTAATGTTGTATTGTGGTATTTTCCATTTACCTATCTATTGAAAAATTTACTAAATTGATAGATGAGTGGATATTGATGAATTTTTCTCGATCTGGACAGCAACATCAGCACCAATCAACTTCCAAAGTGACAGTGAATAGACGGTATTCTGCGAAACAAAGCGAAAATAGCGACAATCCGCCAACACCGAATCCACATCCTGCTCGCGGTGTGTACGGATTCGTGTTCTACCTGGCTGCTTGGACTCTGTTAATCGGCTACCTAATTTGGGCTCTGGTCAGTGATCTTTCCAATGTCAGGCAGAGCTAATTGCTTTTACAGGTGCCCGATTGGCTGCTAAAGGCCTTACACATTACATTCTTGCCCACAAAGTATTGGGCCGTTGTGCTACCTTCGTTTCTATTCTTCTTCATTTGTATGCTTTTGCTTTTGTTGTGCAAACCATTTATTATATCGCAGTTTCAGTTTTATACGTGCTCGTCAACTTCTTTTACAATTTGATTGGCTTTTCGAAATTGTTTGACGAAAGCGAAGCACATCAACACTTGGAGAACGACTTCCTGGACTGTATCCATTTTAAATTAATACACATGTTGTGTAAAATATTAAGCCTTCAAATTTTTAGAGACATGTCTTTGACACGCGCCTTTTTATTGCAAATTCGCGCCAAGTGCCTGTTCTGTTCCCAAACCGTGTTGTGCCGCTACAGGTTTTCATCGCTGGCGCCAGATCCACAATCGCGAACAAGCCTTACGCGAGAAATTCAAAGGCGCTTTGAGCTGTTGCGAAAACAGAAAAATTCGAAGAGAATAACTTCAAAAACAGATCTAATAGAACAAGTGGAGTCGATTGCTGCACAACGTTTCATAACGTGCAAGAAATCATCGAATATTTAGAGAATAAAGACACCCATTCAGGTCAAATATACAACAGTTTTCTGCGCTTGAAAAAATGGCGGCGAATGCTATGCAAAAAGAACATCACCAGAAGAAAAAGGCGTCAAAGAAGTCTGCCGCAAATTCGGCGTTATTCCCGTATAGCTCCGAATCAAATCCGGACATTTTTAAAGGCGAGGTGCGGAACAAGAATGCCTTGAATGGAGGTTAAACATAAAAATGTAGAATTAAAAAAGATATGGACATCTTTTGCACTTAAAGGAAATGAGACTACACACGAATTGATAGAAGAATCGGAGAATGGCTATTTCGTCACAGAGGACACTTTTCGCGATGAATATGTGGTTGGGACGACCAGCGACTTGCCCGAAGAAGAGATGACAGAGTAAGCGCTGAATGTTGTGAAAGTTTAAAATGCCAACATCCAGGCCATTGGTCAAATATTTCGGCGAATTGGAGACTGCCGCTGAGCACATTGCCTTCCAACAGCCGGGCCAGGGCACTTTTCCGAAGCAGAAAAGCAAAGTGCCACCAAAGACCGGTGGTGAAATTGACGAGAATGTGGGCGATTGGATGAGCAATTATGGCTCGGCGGAGGCAGCCGAGTTGGCGGACGATGCCAAAATGGTACTTGAAAATGCACAGTGCGCTAGCTGTGGAGCCAACTTCCACTGTCACAACCAGTCTCTGCCCGGGCAAGTTCCCGACCAGATATAGACATGTGTCGCAGGAATCTTAAGAATCAGGAAATCTTGAGAATTTATGTGTGCCAAATCCGTAGAAACTGTTTATAACCGGTTTAAAGGTTTCAAATCCATGGGAAATTGA
>VAHH01000135.1:0-55737 GCA_013357305.1 Radopholus similis
AGTTTACAAAATTTTAGTATAAAATTGAACGCTTGGAATTTGGACGAAATCGCACCGATTTGCAAGGTAAAATTCGTTAAAAAAAACGTTGGGTACACTAGTGACCCCTATCGTAATTGGTACACTAGTGGCGGTACTCTAATGGCCCGGTACACAAATGGCCCCGGTACACAACTGGCGGTACACAACTGGCGGTACACTAATGGCGGTACACAAATGGCGGCACACAAGTGACCCCTACCGTTTTATTATTTTTTTTCAGCGTAATTTCCATTTTCCAACTCACTTTCTTTTATAAATTATAATTTGTAATTGTTGGAGATCAGAAATAGAATTATAGAAAGAAGAGAGAGAGAGAGTGCATGTTGTAAGGAGTGGATGCTGGATGGAGAAAGGGCAGAAAAGTGGAAGATGATGAAGAACAAACCTTCATTCCATTCAGAAAAGTTTAGGCCCAGATTCCAACCAAAAAATAGATAAAAGATAATAGTTGACGTTCAGCAAAAATTCAAAATCATTATTATAGATATATTTAATGTTTTAATATCACCGAAATTTTAAAATTGACTGGGCACGTTTTTCGGTTCTTTCTATACTCAATCAGATAATGGGCATTTTGTACTCAGATCACGACTTCGAGCCATCGCCTACCCTACTGCCAAAACAACCAAATGTGGGTGTATTAGCCATTTCCATTTCGCTACTCTGGTACTCGGCACCAATTTGGGGGCCAGGGCGGCACATAGGCCGATGCCAATTGAATTTCGGGGCAAGAGAAGAGCCATAGGATGATGTAAATAGTGTAGGCAAGCTAGTGGCGGTAACGCGTAAAAGGAGGCGCGAGAGAAAGCAGAAAAATGCCGTGGCAGACTGGCAGGCACGGGTTGAGCCGGCAGCTCAGCTGGCAGAAGCTGGCAGCAGCGACAGCAAATGGCATACACGTCGATGGCACACTACTGGGACTGCAATGAAAAAGTCTTTTCCGCCACCGCCGCTGCTGCTGTGTGTGTGCTTGTGTGCTCCTCGTTCTCGCGTGTCTTTTTTACTTGCGTTTCATCGCGGCCACTGGCGAAACGAGAATGCGCTTGTGCCGCTTGTGTTCTGCCGCCCCAGAATGGATGAACACATCCACAACCAAAAGCCACTCAAAAAATGCACGGCACAATTCGATTAAAGACATCCGTTGATTTGCTATTTCCTCACTAAACTTTTGTTTTACCGTTTTGAACAGCTTCAGACGCGATTGGCAATCTAACTGCTGCTGCCAGCCGCTACAAGTACAAATAATGTCGTCATGGTTCTCGTACATAAGGTATGCAAATATAATTGGAATATTGCCTGTGCTCAGTTTCTCACGTGTTTGCCCAATACTTCGATAGCTTTTACGCCTATCTTTTAAAAGAAACAGACCAACAGACGAACAGACAGACCCATTCTATTGCTGACAACTAGCAACAACACCCAATGATTTCTAGCAAAATTTGCTAACAAATCTCAACCGTGAACAATAGAAACTGAGTAGATTTTGGGCAAGCATTTGCTGAGCCATAACTTGGTCAAGTTTCAAGCCAAAAATTTGAAGAATCCAAATGGCATTTGAAAGTGCCCAAAAAGAGTGTCCCCTGCAATGGCCTGTTCAGCTCCTTGGTGGCCCAGCAATTGGCCGAGTTATGGCCAAATGTTTGCACAAATCGGGCATTTCCCCCGTTTTTGGCCCAAAACCAGACCAAAACCGGACCAATCAATTCCAATGATTGATGCCATTTTGTATTTGTGCCCATCTTTGGCTCTATTCAATCTCATTTGGGACCACACCTCGATGTGCATCAATTTTCAAGTCAAGAGCTCATCAAATTGTCCCTCTCTGTCCGAAGAACAGCGTGCAATATATTGATCTCATAATCTTTTTTTGTTCGCACAGAAATTCGATCATTCGCGAGGAAGAGGTGGAGAATGCAGAGGGCATTTCGGCGAGCACCTCCACATCGGCGGAACAGGACGAAGAATCGGCGGCGCTCCGCTACAATAATGCCCTGACGCAGGAGCAAAAAGAGCACATCAAAGAGGTTTGCCAGAAGTGCTCAGAATTTGATTAGGTGTTCCCAAATGTGATGCAGGTGCTGAGGAGGGCAGAGCACTCGGGCAGGAATGTGCGTGTGCTGATGGACACCAGGCATCTGCTGCGCAGGGACATTTCGACGGACATTCGAGCGCAATCCCCAAACGCAGTTTCATCAACAACAACGCCGCTCCCAGACGAAGAACCCGTGGTCCAAATGGAATCGCTGCCAGAGGGTATTCAGCAAAACTATTTTAGTATCAAAGTTGAAATGGAACACAGCAAAGGCAAAAATGGTCAATGAATCCATCCATCCATGACTGCTAATTCTGAGCTCATCCAAATCAAAAATTTTTTCTACTTTTGTGTTAAAAGGGATTGGGGATTCTGGGAACTATAAAACTTTTAGCTGGCACTTTGATAGCCCAAATGTCCAAAATTCCCATATGTAATGCTCGAACTCGTGACCAGTGACTATTTTAAATGAAAACTAAGCATAAAATCCAAGTGAATCTATTGATTGAACGCCTTGCACTTTTATGTTTTATATAATATCATGCTTACATTTATGCTAAAGTAGGACGAACAGATAGATAGATTTCCAAATTGAGGAGTAGCATGTAAATTGTCTCCAATATTATTCGAGTTCGAAAGTATCAAATGTAATCGTTTAAAGCACTTTTTTACTGCCAAATAACTAAACTATATTAGCCAGCTAAATTGAGTAAAAACAACAATTAAACTCAGCATTAGGGCACATACTATTTGTTTGTTTGCAGATGTAGAAGTTTCCATTGGGCCCTACTCCTATTGCTCGTACGCCAGTTCCGAGATCAGCTCTGAGCAAATTGACCGGGGCTACTCCAGTTGTGGCGTTGAGGCGACAGAACTGGAGGGCATTTGCGCAAGTGGTAGGGGCAAAAGTTGAGTGAAAGAAGGAATTGGTGTTTGTTCAGAAATTGAAGAAGAAGGCCTATCAATTGCTCAGAGGATGCAGAATTTGAGCAGAAAAATCGATAAATGGCTCAGAAGTCTCGACAAGGAAGACGAGCTCATTGAATCCGCGGACAAAAGCAACGCGGAGGCGCCAAGTAAAGAAGAGGAATTGGCGAATGGCAATAGTAAAATACATATTTTAATTAAAAAATTGATTTTAAACTTTAAAATATTTTTATTTTAATTGAATTAAAAATTGATTTTTAATAAATTTTTAGACTCAGGCAAGCTTGATGGGTCTTCGTCGTTGATTCTAAATTACATGGAAACTCTTGCGCTCTGCATTTGTGTGATGGCGGCGGAAAAAAGTGCGCAAGAGTTGCACCAAAAGGCCACAGAAGTGATTGAGAACTTTGCGGAACATTTGGTCCGTGAGGCAATTAGAGTCGTCTTGGAGACCGCGAATAGCCAATTAATTGATGGCATTTGCGAAAAAATGACGCGCCAAGTGCTAGAAGAGCTGCTGGTTGAGATAAAGCGGTACGGTTTGGACAATTATGTGATGAATTGCAATGCTAATTTACAGTTACGCAAGTTACAACAGTCTTAAGGCAGAAATTGAAGTGGAGTCTGAACTGTGCTACACAATCTTGGTGGAAGAGCACCAATCGATAAAAAGGTGGACTAGTAGGCTATTTAAATTTTAAATTGCTAATTCCATTTTCAGTTCTAGTATTAGACATCAAACTGATTTAATAGTTGAACGAATAGAAGAAAATGCAATTCCAAAAGCCGTAGGCGCCGAGCAATTGACGGAAGAAGAGCTCGACCACATTGCCAACGTCCAAAAAATGGCGGACGAAGAATACTTCTGGGCATTGGTTTCGCCAGCTCAGCCAATTGAAGAGGTCGAAAAAATCGAAGTGGAGACCGTTATAAGCCAGGAAAAGGCTGAAAACCTGCTCCAGAATGATGAAGCCGGATCGAGTCTATTGACTTCTAGTGCGGATTCTGCGCCTTCAGAAGTTGATGCAGACGAATTGGAATTTGACGCAAGTGCTATTCAGGCAGAAGAACGAATAAAAGAGGCCGAGGCCAGTGTCCATAACGATGAGGCTGGGTCGAGTCTGTTGACTTCGAGTGCCGATTCTGTCCCATCAGAGGTTGAGGCAGACGAATTAGAAGATGAAACCTCAATTCGAGCGGAAGAACAAATAGAGGAGGAAGAGAGAGCAATTCCGGAGGCAATAAAAGAGGAGAAGTTGACGCAAGAAGAGCTGGAACACATTGCGCGGATCCAGAGGATGGCGGATGAAGATTACTTTTGGTCAATTACTGCATCATCTGAACGAATGACTGGAGAAGAGAAAAACAATGAAATAGAGGCGGGCGTTAAAGAATTCGAAGGAAAGGCCGATTTTAATGATGAGGCAGAATCGAGTCTCTTGACTTCGGGTGCCGATTCAGTCGCTTCTGGAGATGAGGCAGATGAATGGGAAGTTGAGGCGAATGCCAGTCGAATAGAAGAGCGAATGGAAGTGGCAAAAGAGGATAAATTGACAGAAGCTGAACTGGAACACATTGCGCGGATCCAGAGGATGGCTGATGAAGAATTCTGGGCAATAACTGCACCTGAACAGACAACTGAAGAAAGAAATGGAGATGAGCTGCAGTTTGGCATCAGGGAATTCGATGAAAAAAAGAAAAGCAGCCAACAGGAGAGTGAAGCTGGGTCAAGTCTGTTGACATCGAGTGCCGATTCTGTTGCTTCTGAAGTGGAGCCAGATGATTCTGAGGCTGAGGCCGTTGAGCAGAGAATGAAAGAGGAAGTGAAGACGGCAGATGAAGAGTATTTTTGGGCATTGATTGCGTTAGAGGGGACTGCTGAAGAAAGGATGAACGTTGAAATTGAAACTGGCATCAGAGAGAGTAATGAAAAAAGCGAAAACATAACCCTTGAAGATGAGGCCGGTTCCAGTCTGTTGACTTCGAGTGCCGATTCGGAACCATCAGAGGCCGGAGCAGATGAATGGGAAGTTGAGGCCAATGGCATTCGAGCCGAACAAGGAAAAGAAATTACACAAGCGGAAAACATCGTAACAGAGACGGACATTACTGAAAGGCGTGAAAAAGCCGATTCGGAAGATGAAGCTGGATCAAGCCTATCCACTTCGGGTGCCGATTCAGTTGCTTCTGAAGTTGAGGCGAACGAATTGGAATTTGAGGCGAGTGCCAGTCGAGCAGAAGAGCAAATTGAAGAACCAGAGGATGCAATTCCTGAAGCGATTAGAGGAGAGAAGTTTACCGAAGACGAACACATTGCCCCAATTGAAACGATGGCGGATGAAGAATACTTCTGGTCATTGACTGCGGGTGAACGGGCAACTGAAGTTGAGAAAAGCGCGGAAATGGAGCCTGATATCACTGAAAGCCAGGTAAAAACAGATCGCAGAATCCAGGATGATGAAGACATATCAAGTCTGTCGACTTCGAGTGCCGATTCTGCACCATCGGAAGTTGAGTCAGGCGAATTGCAAGATGAGGCAATTGCCAGTCGAGCAGAAGAGCGAAAAGATGGGGAGAAGGCAATTCTGGATGAAACAGACGATGATAAATTAACGGTGGATGAGCTCCAACACATTGCCCAGATCCAGAAAATGGCGGACGAAGAATACTTCTGGACATTGACTGCTCCAGAAAGGAACACTGCAAAGGAGCAAAACATCAAATTGGAGACTGACCTTACAGAAAACTATAAAATCGATATCAAAGATGAAGTGGAGTCGAGTCAGTTGACTTCTAGTGCTGATTCTGTCCCATCAGAGGTTGAGGCAGACGAATGGGAAGTTGAGGCCAACATCAGCCAAGTCGAAGAGCAACGAATAGAAGAGGAAGATAAGGCAATTCCGAAGGCAATAAAAGAGGAGAAGTTGACACAAGAAGAGTTGGAACACATTGCGCGGATCCAGAGGATGGCAGATGAAGACTACTTTTGGACAATAGCTGCGCCACAAATGGAAACTGAACAGCAAAAGGACGTAGAAATCGAGACTGGCATTAACGAAAAACATCAAAAAACTGATCTGGAAGATGAAATGGAATCGAGTCTCTCCACTTCCAGTGCAGATTCTTTGCCATCAGAGGAAGTGGAGGCTATTGTCAGTCGATTTGGCGAACAAAAAGTTGAAGAGAAGACAATTCCAGAAGCAATAAACGAAGTGAATTTGACGGAAGAAGAGCTGGAACACATTGCCCGGATTCAGAGGATGGCAGATGAAGAATTCTGGGCAATAACTGCGCCTGAACAGACAATTGAAGGAAAAATGGATGTAGAAATGGAGATTGGAATTAGCAAAAGTGAAGAAAAAGGCGAATACAAACCTCCAGAAGATGAAGCTGAATCGAGTCTATTAACTTCTAGTGCTGATTCCTCCCCATCAGAGGTTGAGGCAGACGAATTAGTTATGCCAAAAGAGACAATTATTGAAGAAGAAAATGATGAAATGGAGATTGGAATCACTGAAGGCCAAGAAAATGGCAATCTGGAAGATGAAGCTGGATCGAGTCTGTTGACTTCCAGTGCCGATTCGATTCCGTCAGATGTTGAGGCAGAGGACTTGGAAGTTGTGGCCAATGCAAACCGAGTAGAAGAACGAATAGTAAAGGAGGCAATTTCGGTAGCAACAAGAGAGGATAAGCTAACTGAAGAAGAGCTTGAACATATTGCCCGAATTCAGAGAATGGCAGACAGAGAGTTTTGTATAAATTCTGTGCCAGAAAAGGCATCGGAGGAGGAAAATATCGAAATGGAGATTGGTGGCATCGCTGAAAGCCATGAAAAATTCGAAAGTGGGCTCCCAGAAGATGAAGCTGGTTCGAGTCTGTTGACTTCCAGTGCCGATTCTGCCCTATCAGAGGTTGAAGCAGACGAATTGGAAGTTGAGGCCGATGTCATTCGGGCAGAAGTCACAAGAGAAGAAGAAAATAAAACGATTGTTGTGGCGATAAAAGAAGAGGCGAAAAATGAGTTTGAACACATTCCGAAAACTGCAGATGAAGAATATTTTTGGGCGCTGATTGCATCTGAACGAATTAATGAAGAATTGAAAGACGTGGAATTGGACACCTTGGACAAAGGCATCAGAGAAATTCCTAAAAAGGCCGAAAGTACACTTCCTGAAGGCGAAGTTGGATCCAATCTATTGACTTCAAGTGCTGTTTCTGCGCTCTCATCAGCTGAGGCAAATGAATTGGAATCTGAAGCATTTGTTATTCGAACAGAAGGGCCAAAAATTGGAAAGGAGGGAGCGATTCCAAACGTAGCAATTACAGACGAAGACTACTTCTGGGCATTGACTGCGCAAGAAGCAAATATGAATATAGAAATGGAGACTGGCATCACTAAAAGCCAGGAAAAAGACGATCTGGAAAATGAAGTGGTTCCAGGCCTATTCTCGCCAGGCGCCTATTCCATTGAATTGGAATTTGAAGCAAATGTCCATCGAACAGAAGTGCCAATGGCAATGGGAGCAAAAGAGGAGAAATTGGCTGAAGATGAGCAGCCTGAACACAGTGCACGAATTCAAAACATTGTTGTAGATGACGAATTCTTCTTGGCACTCACCACGTCAGAACGAACTACAGAAGAGGAGAAAAACATTGCGATGGAGACTGGAATTTGTGAAAGTCATGAAAAAGGATTTCAGGAAGATGAAGTGGAGTCTAGTCTATTGACTTCCAGTGCCGATTCTGTCGCCTCAGAGATGGAGGGCGGTGAATTGGAAGTTGGGGCCAGTGCCAGTGAAGCAGAAGAGCGAATAGCAGATGTAGAAGAGGCAATTCCGATAGTAACGAATGAGGATAAATTGACGCAAGAAGAGCTGGAACACATTGCCCGGATTCAGAGGATGGCAGATGAAGAATTCTGGGCAATAACTGCGCCTGAACAGACAATTGAAGGAAAAATGGATGTAGAAATGGAGATTGGAATTAGCAAAAGTGAAGAAAAAGGCGAATACAAACCTCCAGAAGATGAAGCTGAATCGAGTCTATTAACTTCTAGTGCTGATTCCTCCCCATCAGAGGTTGAGGCAGACGAATTAGTTATGCCAAAAGAGACAATTATTGAAGAAGAAAATGATGAAATGGAGATTGGAATCACTGAAGGCCAAGAAAATGGCAATCTGGAAGATGAAGCTGGATCGAGTCTGTTGACTTCCAGTGCCGATTCGATTCCGTCAGATGTTGAGGCAGAGGACTTGGAAGTTGTGTCCAACGTCAGCCAAGTCGAAGAGCAAAGAGACGAGGAAAAGGAGACAATTCCAGAAGCAATAAAAGAGGAGAAGTTGACGCAAGAAGAGTTGGAACACATTGCGCGGATCCAGAGGATGGCAGATGAAGACTACTTTTGGACAATAGCTGCGCCACAAATGGAAACTGAACAGCAAAAGGACGTAGAAATCGAGACTGGCATTAACGAAAAACATCAAAAAACTGATCTGGAAGATGAAATGGAATCGAGTCTCTCCACTTCCAGTGCAGATTCTTTGCCATCAGAGGAAGTGGAGGCTATTGTCAGTCGATTTGGCGAACAAAAAGTTGAAGAGAAGACAATTCAAGAAGCAATAAACGAAGTGAATTTGACAGAGAATGAGTTGGAACACATTGCTCAGGTCCAGAGGATGGCAGATGAAGAATTCTGGGCAATGACTGCGCCACAACGAACAACGGAGAAAAACGTCGAAATGGAGTCTGACAACAGAAAGTTCAAGGAAATAGCCAAAGCCGGCTTTCAGAATTATGAAGCTGGGTCAAGTCTGTTGACCTCAGGTGCCGCATCACCAGGGTTTGAAGCAGACAAATGGGAAATCGAGGCCATTCGAACAGAAGAGAAAATACAAGAAGAGGAGCCCATTGAAAAATCTGAAATAATACATTTGGAGGATAAAGAAGGATCTAGCGAATTGATTTCGAGCGCTGAATCTGTGCCCTCAGCAGAATTTGTGACAGAAGATGGTCTTGCAAAAGCCGAAAAGAGACTTTCAGATGATGAGGCTGGATCGAGTTTGTTGACTTCCAGTGCCGATTCGTCCACTTCTGAAGTTGACGCAGACGAATTGGATGTTGAGGCGAATGTCCGTCGAGCAGAAGAGTCGGAAGAAGTGGCGATTCTTGAAACAAAAGAGGAAAAATTGACGGAAGTAGAGCTCGAACACATTGCCCGGATTCAGAGAATGGCAGACGAAGAATTCTGGGCAATGACTGCACCAACATCTGAACAGGAGAAAAACATAGTAATGGAATCTGTTTTCTGTAAAAGCAGTGAGGAAGCCGATCTGGAGGATGAGACTAAATCCAGTCTCACTTCGAGTGCTGATTCTGTCGCCTCGGAGATTGGAGCAAATGAATTTGAAGTTGAGGCGAATGCCAGTGGAATCGAAGGGCAAATTGAGGAGGAAGATAAGTCAATTCCGGAGGCAATAAAAGAGGAGAGGTTGACTGAGGAAGAGCTTGAACACATTGCCCGGATTCAGAAAATGGCCGATGAAGATTACTTTTGGGCCATGACTCTTCCAGAACGGATCATTGAAGAAGAAAAGAATGTAAAAATGGAGAATGGAATCACTGAAAACCAAGAAAAAGGCGATCAGGAATATGAAATTGAATCAATACTATTCATTTCCAATGCCGTTTCTGCCTCTTCAAAAGTTGAGACTGGCGAATTTGAAGCTGTGGTCAATGCAAGTCTAGTAGAAGAGCGAATAGAAGTGAAGCCAATTCCAGAAGCAATAAAAGAAGTGAATTTGACGGAAGAAGAGCTTGAACACATTGCTCGAATTCAGAAGATGGCAGACGAAGAGTTTTGGACAACAGCGTCGCCAGAGCGGTCCACTGAAAAAGAAAAAACCGTCGAAATGGAGATTGGCATAATGGCATTCAATAAAAATGCCGATTTGGACGACGAAGCTGGGTCGAGTTTGTCGACTTCAAGTGCCGATTCGGCACCGTCAGATGTTGAAGCAGAGGACTTAGATGAAGTTAAGTCAATTCAAGCGGAAGAACAAATAGCAGATGTAAAAGAGGCAATTCCGGTAGCAATGAATGAGGAGAAGTTGACGCAAGCAGAGCTCGAACACATTGCTCGAATTCAGAGGATGGCAGACGAAGAATTCTGGGCAATAAAAGCACCTGAACGAATGACTGGAGAAGAGAAAAACAATGAAATAGAGGCGGGCGGTAAAGAATTCGAAGAAAACCCGGATTTAGATGATGAGGCGGAATCGAGTCTCTCGACTTCGAGTGCCGATTCAGTCGCTTCTGGAGTTGAGGCAGATGAATGGGAAGTTGAGGCCATTGCCAATGAAACAGAGGAGCGAATAGCAGATGTAGAAGAGATAATCCCTGAAGCAATAAAAGAGGATAAGTTGACGGAAGAAGAGCTGGAACACATTGCCAGGATCCAGAGAATGGCAGATGAAGACTACTTTTGGACAATGGCTACGCCAACTGCGCCAGAATGGACTACCGAAGAAAGAAAAGACGCAGAAATGGAGATTGGCACAATGGAGGTCGATGCCAATAGCAGTCAAACATCAGGCGCTGATTCGAGATCCCTCTCAGACGAGTCAATGCATGAGGAATGCGAAATTCAAAAACACGCAATCTTTGCGAAAACATTTGGCGGTAGTTTGACTGACGAAGACTATCAATTAAATGGCCGATTTCGTGGAGCAGCCTACGAAGTTTCGACTCCGCTGCTTTCTGTGGATTTGGAACAAGAGGGCGAAGAGATTGAAGAAAAGGTGCAGAGCAAACAGAGCATTTCTTCACTTCAAATCCAACAATTCGCTCCTCAACCCGCTGACGGCGTCAGACGAGTTCGGCAGTCCTCACTCACCACAACGGTGATATCCTACACGAATTCGGTGGCGCCGAAGCGTTGGCTCTCAATCTCGGATGGGGCGGACCAAATAATTGGGCGCCGCCAACAGTCCACAGAAGAGGCGCCAGAGCGCAAAATGAGCACCAGTTCCAGCGTCAAAATTGTGTTCACGGATGAGAGGCTGCGCAGATCGTTCAATTTCGAGGATGGACAACAACAGGCGGATGCCCTTGAAATTTGGCCAAATGATGGGCAAACTGAAGCAGCCAACTGGGAAGACAACATTGACTTCATGATCATGTTGAACTTCTACGCACAACGACTCTCCGAAGGTAGTGGAGTTTAAATACAATATTATAAATATTTATTATTATTTTTACCATGCAAATGGAATCCAAATTTAATTTATTTTTCACATTAAACGAATGAAGCTTGTAGAGAGAGTAAAATTAAATTATTTTAAAATATTCTAAGCTTCAAGTTGCTGTTTATTTTTTGTAAATGTTTAAATTCAGAGTATAAATAGAATAGCAAATCTAAACAATTTTTTTAAACAGACTTTTAAACGAATATAACATTTTAAATTTTAAACTTTTCCACTTTTTAGAAATTGCTGATGAAGCTGCGCAAGATTTGCACAACATAATTTACATAAAACAGAATCCAAGAGCCGCCTATTTCGACGAAAAATATTGCAATTTACTCAAAGACGCCGACCAAATGTCCACGTCGATCTGCTCAGAAAAGTAAACACATTAAAAGAAGAAAAGTTGTAATTAAAATTTAAATATTTTTAAGTGAGCTGGACGTTGAGGAATGCGAAAATGTTGCGCAAATGGCGGACTTCAAAGAACGAGAATACGAGGTATGCGCAATCAGCCAGTCCCAGGAAGGGTTGGACGCGCGAAAGAGCACTTACATCACCAGTCCCCTGTACATGCTCTCCTCGTTCATCGGACGAAGGCGAAGTTCTGGTAATAAAGTTGAGGTATTTTAAGCGCTCCCTTTCGGGATGCGCATTTCCAAAATTTTTTCCAAGCCACTGCTTGAGGGCTGAAAATTCCAAGTACCTCAAACTTGGGATATTAATCCAAAGAAGAAGACAAAAGGAAAGGAATATCTGTTCGGCAGTTGAGAGATGATTAGATGGGGTGAGTCAAAAAGAAAGGGCTGCATTTGCTCTCTTTCCCCACCGCAACAGCACATTCCTCTCTCCAGTCATTGTATTTATTTCCTTCCTCTTTCTCTCTAGCTCAATCCCTCGGCGCACTCTTCGCACCAATGAACCAAGACAAACAAAAATGCACAAGGAAAGCAGCACAAAAATCTAGGCAGCGAGTTGGAGGAATGTGCTGTTGCGGAGGGAGAGAGATAGCAAATGCAGCCCTTTCATTTTGACTCACCCCATCTAATCTCCATTCAACTGAGAGCACATATCCCTTTCCTTTGTTCCATCCTTCGGATTGAAATCCCAAGTTTAAGGTACTTGGACTTTCCGGCCCTTTATGTGAGTGGCTTGGAACAAATTTTGGAACTGCGCGTTCGCGAGAATGCGTTTAAATTGCATCACGAATTCCCACTCACATCACGATCTGTCCCAGCGCTGTCATCAAGTCCATCACCAATTCCTTCAGTTCGATGGATTCGTTCAAAGTGTCCACGTAGTCCCTCAACATTTTGTTGGCCGTTTGCGCTGCCAACTACCGAATTTGCGCGTACTGTCTGTCCATATCTGTCTTAAGTTGCGCCTTTTTCGCTATTCCCTTCGCTCTAATTTTCGGATTGATATCCCAGGTTTGAGGTACTTGGACTATCCAGACCTTTGCATTTCAGGCGTGGATTAAATTTTGGAAATGCACGTTCTCGAGAATGCGCTTAAAAAATGTAGTGAATTGGTCTTAAAGCGTCGTAATTCATTGTTACTAGTACCTTTGTGTCAAATTGAATTCTGCTCTTCAAATCTTCAATATCATCTATACAGGGTTTCAACACAGATTTTTGAACGCAAATTTGCACATGATTAAGCTTTGTGACCAAATTTTATACAAAACGATCCATTTTTATTGATATCCAATGGCCAAAGAGATAATAGTGTGCAAAATGGGGAGGGAGATAATTGCCTTATTTCGATGCCAAATTACCTTAATTATACTATTTATAGTATTATTATTATGGCATGCGAATGTGAAAATCTTCTTCGAATCAACACTACTTTGTTGGACAGTCTCGTGCCAAAAGCACTGCATTCTTAGGGCATTAAATTGACTAAATTTGTCGATCACTCGTTGAACTGGAATTTTCGTTCCAACGTAGGCTAGTATTATATTACTTTCATACATTGACAAATAGTTGAAAAATCTATACGTCTCTCTAATAAGATCTGAATGGAATGGTGCCAAAATTAGGCCGAACTGACCATTCTGAACAAAGTTATTCAGCGTCAAATATTCATGCAAACATTTGGTAGCTTTTTCTACCCACTTTTGGTAGCCAATAAATCTTTTCCGATTGCGATTTGCATGATTAAACTCCTTTGCTTGGCTGAAATATTTTTAAGCGCTCTCCACTATCGGAAAGCGCAGTTCCAAAATTTATTCGAAAAAAGATCGCTCTTCCCTCCTCTACGCCACAGCACATTCCTCCACCCACTGTATTTCCTTCCTCTTTCTCTCTAACATACACATTATTTATCGCAATGGGATTAATTAGCGCCCTATTTTGGAGAAAAAGCGCCCTAATTTTGAAAAAATAGGGGGGGACACAACAAATTAGGGCGCTTTTTCTCCAAAATAGGGCGGTGATTATACTTATCCGTTATTTATCTCTCATCAGTGACAAACAAGAAATGTCTGCCCAAGAAAAGAAGTGCAATCTGGTAGAGACAGTGTGATGGAGGAATGTGCTGTTGCGGTGAAGGAAAGAACAAAACAAATACAGCCCGTTCTTTTTGACTCACCCCATCTAATCGCCCCTCAGCTTCAGAGCAGATAGTCCCTTCTATTTGCTCCATCCTTCGGATTAATATCCCAAGTTAGAGGTACTTGGACTATCCAGCCCTTTGCATCTGTGGCGTGGATTAAATTTTGGAAATGCGCGTTCGCAAGAATGCGCTTAAAAATATTTAATCGTTCAATTTGGGTAACGTGTAATCTGTAATTCATTGTTGCTACTTATTTTGTTCATTTGAAATTTGAATTCTGCTCCAACATTTTGTTGGAGAGCCTCGTGCCCAAAGCACTGCATTTCTTTTTCTTTGGGCATCAAATTGACTAAATTGGTCGATCGCTCATTGAACTGGAATTTCAACGTCGCCTAGTACATAATTATACCACTTTCGTACATTGACAAATACTAAATCTGCTTTATTCCAATATACAATTATAAAATTGTTTCAAATGCATTATTCCATTCAGTTGAGCGTCCCCGCTCCGCACTGCCCTATCTGCTGCGCGCCTCCTCCATTTCGTCGAACAACAACACTCGCAAACAGTCCAAAGGGGAAGCGGGACCCAGCAACGCGATCAGCGCTCTGCTGGGCCGAAAGGCCTCCACCGACATTCGCTGGCTGGAGGGGACCGAGGACACTGTGGAGGAGCTGCCGGACAACGCGTTGGTTGGCCTCAGCCAGCAGGAACGCGACCACATTCTGAGCGTGATCGCCGACTCAAAGCGGTCCGCCTCAGCGGATGCGGCGGCCTCAAGGTACACACAAGCCAACCAAAAACCACAAAGTGGGCGAAAAAAAGATCAATTCTGGAGGGTCTTTAGGTATTTTCGAATTTAAAAAATTTTATTAAAATTAAAAAATGCAAATTTCTGAAGCTGCCTCTGATGCTCTTGAGGTATTGAGGCCTCGATGATTGAGCTCAATACTCAGAGATGATACCCAAGATAATGCCTATCTGACCATTTCTCAGAGTTTTATGACTTGCTGGACATCCTTTATTTTGTTATACATTGTGTAAACTTTGGCCTTTGACACATCAAACGTCATAGATTTGCCCAAAATGGTCAGATTCTTTCGTATGCCAATGGCAACTGTCTTCAAATTTCAACATGTGTTCCTTTAGGAGCTCCTCTTCTGCTCGGAATCCCTTCAATTTTGGAGAATTTGATGAAAGTGAACGCAGACACATTCAATCTGTCATCGAGAAGGCAGAGCGCAGAGAGGTGAAGGAGCAGGTCATTTGGGCGACGGGAGTCGTTGACAAGTCATAACTTTGTCAAAGCTTACGCTAAAAATTTGAATCTAAAGTCACTGGAAAGCTAAAAGTATGCTCTATCCAATGATATAATGGCGCCGAAGAGCCGAAAAATTGGCCAGGTTATGGCTATTAAGCTATTATTGAAAAAATAATAGATTTTTTAGTTACTTTTGGGATTCTATTCTTTTCAAAGTTATAGTTTATCAAGTACCCGTCGCCCTAAAAACATGTACCGAGAAAAACAATGGCTGTTTGAATTTTCAGTCTCCATTCATCATTTCACAGCGAGAATCTGCAGCAATTGGTGCGCAACAAGAGCCACAGGAACAAACAAGGCGCACAGAGGGCGCCGAGATTGTATCCGGCGAAGAACTAAACAATCCGGTTGATGACGGCACAGCCAAAGAAGGGACCAACATTGGCATTGATTTGGTGCCATTGGGCGAAGAAGAGAACGGCCATGACTCAAATATGGGTAAAGCGGTGGAAGAGATGAACTTTGGATTTGGGGAAGAAGTGCAGGTCAAGGAAGAAGATGAAGAAGTTGAAGAGGAGGTTGAAGAGAAGACAGAGAGCTACGTGGAAGAAGAACAAGAACGAGACGATGTTCAAGAAGAAGAAGGAGAAGAGGATGAGGAGGAAGTTGAAGAGAAGACTGAGAGCTATAAGGAAGAAGAAGAGGATGAGGAGAGAATTGACGAAATTGAAGAGTTCGAAGAAAAGACAAAGAACTATTTGAAAGAAGAACAAGTCTATGAAGAAGAAGATGTTGAAGAGAAGACAGAGAGCTACAAAGACAATGAAGAGACTGAAAGTGAATTTGACCAAATGGAAGATGAAGAGGAGGAAAAGTTGCCCGTAGAGAAGAGCCAAATCGCAATGGAGCTGCCAGGACCTGGAGAAATAAGCGAACAAGAGCTGGAGCACATTCGGTCGATACAACGGCAGGACATGTTGTTGCAACTGCAGTTGACGAAGGACCAACAGAATCCGGAAGAAAACAAATCGCCCAGCTTGGCGCGCTTGCGCTTCGAAGAAAAGGCACAACAAATCAGTGCAGCAATGCCGGACTTGGTTTCCTCGTTGGCAAAGATGGACCCAGGCAAATTGGGCGGTGGCATCCCGACGTCACTTTCGCAGCTCAAATCCAAGGGCAGCATCTTCGGCGGCTTCGGCGCAAAGTTGTTTGGCACAAAAGTGGACGTGAACAAAGACAAAGGTTGGCATTTGGAAGCGGTTCTGTTCCACAATGGGCCAATGGCTCAATTTCCGCCAAAAAGGACTTTGAACAGGGACTGATCAGTGTTCAGATCACTCTAAATCAAATTAATTAAAAGCTTATCTCTAATCAAGATCAATACATCAGTCAGTGATTTAGTCAGGGCTGTGCAGATCAGTTCAATTTAGCCAGATCCGAGACCAACAGAAATAGATCAGATCAACTATTTATTAAGTCAATTTGTTTAGAGCACACAGTTTATAATCAAAATCATATTAGTCAACATTCTGATCATATCTAGCAGATCTAAAAGTGAAGCTCCCAGATTGGACCAATTCGGCTCAGTTCACTTTAGGGCATAATTGAGCGAGCGATAGCTTCGCAACATTTGATCCCACTTTTTCGTTTTAGTTGAATCTCTGGGTAAAGCTGCCGCAGTGGATATTGGCGAACCGTTTGAGCAATCTGTGGAAGTCGGGCGAGAGCAAATATGTGGAGAAGAAGAAGAAAACAGAGAGCACGGACCGTGCAGCCCCGAGTTCTGGAAGAGCGCCGAGGAAACGGGGCTGCTGGGCTCCAGCACCAGTGCCAGCAGTAGTAGCAGCGGACTGGGAGAGACAGTGTCCACGGCGGAGGGGTAATGTCATTTTTTTGATTTCTTATTCAATCGCAACTGATCAGATTATGACGAAATCAGAATAACATTCCAAAAATGCAGTTTTTAATAAAAAAAAAAATTAAATCAAGCACTCACCCTCACCTAACTATAGATTTCACATCGTTTATCATATAGTTCATTGAAAATCATAGATTTTCAGATGTTTTATTTTCATCAAGTACTTGATTTAAATCACAAATAGGCAAATAAGTCTAAAAATAGCATTAAAAGTAATCTAAATAAATTATTTTTTAATACTTAGTTCAAGAGAAATCCAATACTAACGAAAAATCTATTAGTAATAAAGCTGATCATTAATCAACCAATTTAATGTTTGAACCTATATTTGGTGAATTCTTCTAAGCGGATTCTCCAATTTCCCCACAGGGACGAGAGTTCCAGCCTTGCTCTGCAACTCGATGACAGTTTCGGAGAGAGTGGCTTTGAAGAGTTCAAAAGGGTGAGCGAGCAGTTGGAGCGCATGAATGAGGCGCTGCGTTTTGAGAATTCGGCGGAAGACATCACGCTAGACGGGGAACAAGGTATGGGCTGTGTGGGGACGGCGAAAGGTCATTTGTCATTTCCATAAGTGCCCCTGGGATTTGAACATTTGAAGAGCCATAACTTGAAAACAAATTCAGCTAGAATAGAGAGCCCAAAAGTGATTTGGTAGAGCCAAAGATGCGCTACAAAATGGCCTTTTGGGCTGGGGATTGATTGGTCCAGTTGTGGCCTGGTTTTTGGCCCAAAACGGGGGAAATGCCCGATTTGTGCAAACATTTGGCCATAACTCGGCCAATTGCTGGGCCACCAGGGAACTGAACAGGCCGTTGCAGGGGGCACTCTTTAAAACGGCACCAAATTCACAATTTTGGCTTTAACCTCGACTGAGCTATGGCTATTTTATGGCTCTCCAAAATGTACCAATGTTGCCCAAATCCAAAAATGCATGGCATTTTTATGCAACATATTCAATTAATACTTCATCCCCCATTTTTTAGCATTGTCTCCCCATTTTCGACAACCAAATTTCTTTGAAACTGCAATGGACCGGAAGGAAACGAAGGGAAAAATTTGCGAGGAGAGCGAAGAAAAACGATATAATGGCGACGCAGTGGGCCAAGGAAATGGACTCGAAAGGGCCGAAAATGACGGAAAGGGGAGCGAAGAAGAGCAATGGGAACGAGAAGGAGGAGAAGAACAACCCGTACATAAAATAATGGGCCAGCTGAGCCCATTGGGCTCACTCGGCTCAGGCTTAGGCTTACTCGGTTTACTCGGCCCGTTGGGCACGACCGAAACAAAGGAGGAGGAGGAGGCGGCCGAACTGGCGGCGGAAGAGCACCCGAACGAGAACGAGACCAGCGATGAGACTGCTGAGGTTGGGCCAGCTGAGGCCGAAGCTTCTCTCTTTGGCCGTGGAAGGCAAGCGGCCGAAAGGCACTGGGAAGAGAGCGCAAGGGGCGCTGGGGGAGCACAGAAAGCAAAGGAGGAAAAGCTGCCCCCGACAACAGCAGCACCATTGGGTACTATCGATTCGGGTGTGCTGGCCGCTGCTGGGATGGCGCAAGAGCAGAGGCAGCAAACACTGCAGCAGCAAGAAGAAGAAATGCCAGCGGCTGTGGGACCGCAACGAATATTGGCACTCTTGTCCGGCGGCACAGCCGCAGACCGCCAGCAGCAGCAGCAGCGAGGTGAAAGCAGTAAAAGCATTTGTGGCGGTGGCATAACAGCGCCAGCGCCAGCGCAACCAGCAGCGCCCGAAAAAGGCGAAGAAGAAAGACAAATAAGTGCCGTCATCACTGGTCCACCGGCGGAGGCGGAGGCAGCGGACTCATTTAGCGCCTGGGCACAAGCGCCTTCAGCGTCCATTCCCATTTCATTACGCCAATTTGTGGCACCAGCACCGACGACGAACCACCGAGTGAGCGCCGCCGTCCAAGACCAAACAGGAAGCAGCAACATTAATAGTATTGGTGCGCCCAATTTGCAGCACAGACAAAGCGAAAAGCAGTGAGCAAAATTCGTTTTGGGGGCAATTCCAATTTTTCCCATTGCAGGCCCATTGCGCAACAACAGCCTCCTCAGCCTCAGCTCAACAATGGTCTCGCCCTCAGCAGAGGGGAAGTGGAACGAGTGCCCACTCCATTCCTAGGCGACCCAGAAGGACATCCATTGGAAGGTATGCATTTGTGAATTTATTCCAGAGTGGCATGATCACAATGAGATCGAATGAGTTCGAGACACTGGATTGAGCTGGAATTCGAGATTCGATATCAGACAATTTATATCGAAGTTGATTTTCGAGATTGAATATACATCGAAATTTCGGTCGAGAGTGATCTTGCGCCTTTGAGAATTGATCTCGGCTTTCGAGATTCGTATTCAACATTGAGTTGCTCTCGGTTTTCGAATTTCATTATTTGAACGAACTTGAAGCCGAGATCGAGAACAAAATATCAGACATATCTTGGCTTTTTCTTTCACTGATCTCGGTCGGGATCGATATTCGATATCTTGCAGCGCCAATTTTAGTAATTCATTCAAAAATTCACATTTTATAAAAGTTTGTGTTCCAGAATCGAAGACTTCTACTGCACCTGTGCAACCGCCGTCGAAACCAGCTGCCCAATTTGGTGCAATGTTTTTCGCGCCAGGCGACAAAAAATCGTCGCCCAAAATGCCAACCGGCTTCAGTGGCTTCGGCAGCAAGTTCGGCAAGTTCGCCTCGGACACGCTCAAGGGCGCCAAGCAGGCGGGCGAACAACTCGGCGCCAAAGCGGCCAGCGCAGTGGCGCAGGCCAGCCAGACCGTCGAGGCGGCAGTGGTGAGGATTTTTTTGAGGAAAATCTGGATTTGAAGGGGCGGGAAAAATTTGAATCCAAATGCCATTGGAAATTGCCAAAAAGAGTGCCCCCTGCAATGGCCTGTTCAGCTCCTGGTGGCCCAGCAATTGGCCGAGTTATGGCCAAATGTTTGCACAAATCGGGCATTTCCCCCGTTTTGGGCCCAAAACCAGGCCAAAACTGGACCAATCAATTCACAACCAAAAAGGCCATTTTGAGGCCAATCGTTAGCTCTATCAAATCTTTTTGGGATCTCAAATCTAGCTGAATCCGTTTTCAAAGTTATGGCTCCTCAAATTCACATCACACTCAAATGTGCGTAACAGTCGGCACTCTTGGAAGACTAACATCCACCACACACATACATGGCGCCTAAATTCGGTGTACAAAACGTACTACATTGATTGATATGCTTTGAAGGAATGCAAAGCAAAATTATTTTTGGGACGAAAATGGCATAATTTAAAACAATTTTGTTTATTTTTTGTATCTCTCATACTATTTCTTTGGTGTTGTGAACTCAAGACTCAAGATAATCAAATAAAAAAGTGTACAAAATAAGGTATTTGTTTCGTAAAATTTGCTCTAAGGGGCTGTTCCGCGTATAAGAATTTTGCGTAAAATTTATGCGTTTGGCGCTTCTCAGGTGGTCCAGCCGCCCAGCAGTTCCGCCTCCCACCAGCAGCTCCATCAACGGGCATCAGAGGCAGTGGTGCCCTCCTCGCCTCGGCCCCATTCGGCGATGGCATTCCCCTCTGCCTCCAGCAGCAGCCCAATGGGCGGCATTCCCACGCCCGAACAGTGCTCCACTCCGTCGTTGGCGGGCGGCCTCATTTTGCCGCCCGGCTTCGACGACCTGACGGAGGAGGAGCGCATGCGAATCATTTCCGTCATGCAGTGCGCCCAAATCGATGCCGGAATGGACGACGACGCTCCAGGGCCAATGGCGCCCGAACGCCAACAGCAGCAGAGGCCGCCGCCGCCAAGGGTCGTCTCGCAATTTCGGTAATTAATAAAAAATCGATTTAAAATTGAAATTGCTCGGAATCAGGAACTTGGAGGATTTTCAAAAGAAACAGAATTCCGTGTATCGAAAAACCTGTGGCATTACGATCAACTGTCCTATTTTATCTACCCAATAGTAGTACCTATTAGAGGTCGGAGCCGTACCGTAATACAGCCGTAAAAAGCCGTAACGGCATGCCGTAATGGAGCCGTAATACGGCCGTAAAACGGCGGAAATTTTTTCCGACCGTAAAAAGCCGTACCGTAAAAAAGCCGTAATACGGCCGTAATACGGAAAAGATTTCATTTCTTATTGAAGCGCCGAGACCCAAAACCAATATCTGTGATTGATCATTTTGCAAGAATTTTGGTCCGATTTTACTACCGGAAAAGGTTAATTCCGTACCAAATTAGGTGAAAAACGTACCAAATATACTTATATTGTCCCCCTTCTATTCCCTTGTATTCCCTTCTATTGGTACGTTTTTCAACTAATTTGGTATGTTTTTCACTTATTTGGTACGGAATTAATCCCCTCGCTTTTACTACTCGCAATTTCGGTAATCAATAAAAAATCGATTTTACTAAATTGAAATTTCTCGGAATCGGGTTATCCTGATAAAGCGAATGCTTTATGCATATGTTAATGTGCCTGTTTTGTGTCCAAACAATGCCGAAAGCGTATTCCCGATTCGGGAGTCAAAAACGGGAATAAAACCGAACGAAATGTTTTTCGTGTTTATTGTTTCCATTTTGCAGTGAGGAGACCAGCCACCACCGGGCGGAGGACTCTCTTCTGCCCGACTTGAGCGGCCTGTCGGCGGAGGAACAGCACCAAATAATGGCGGTGATGAGAGCTGCCGCTGGGCTGGACGAGCGCAGCAGCAGCAGAGGGGAGAAGGACCAACAGACGCCAATGGTGATGAGACATCCCCAGCAGCAGAGGGAAGCGCCAGCCATAAAAGGTGGGCGGGAAGGTGCTTTGTCATTTCTCTAAAACGCCACTTAGTACCTAGGCAAGTTTAGCTTAGCTTAAAGTTTAGTCATTTGGCTTAGCTTAAATCTTAGTTTAAGTATTAAAGCTAAGCTTGCTTAGGTTTTAAGCTTAAACTAAACTTTAAGCTGAGATTTAAGATAAGCTAAACTGTCTGCCAAAAAGACCATTTGGCGGGTTCAGAGAAATGACCCTGCACCGAGCAAGAATAAATTCATGTTTTAAAATATCCGAATGAAGAAATTAAATACGAAGGAATAATTTTAAATACTCTGAGCTAATCTTTCACCATTTTTAAAATAAATATTTACGGTTAACTCGCGCTTTGTGCCCAATCCTCTTATGTGCCAATCCAGCCAGGGCCTGGGAAAATGTGGGGACAAATATTTTGGGCACGAATGCACTCTTTTTTCTCCGCCGGATGATGCATTTATTTTCAGGGCGACATATTTGCCCTTCCACTGGCCGCAGCCCCATTCATTTCCCACGGGAATAAATTCGCTTCGCTGTGCCCGACAAATGAATTAATAGAACTGCTGGGGGCATTTTGACTGAAAACAGCGGGGGAAAGGCAAAAATATTACTAACAACATTTGTTTTGTCCTTCTGTCCCACAGAATTGACAAAAGAGGAGAATGGGTGGAAAATGAAAATACTAATAAATAATCATCTCGTTCCGGTAAGGGAATGGGGGGACGTGTTAAATTTAAAAATGAATTTTTAAAAATTAGTATATCCAAGCGAAACTTATCTTTTATCTATACTCTACTTGATTTTTAAATTAACTTTATATCTATGTATCTGCTGATTTCAGAGGAGCCCAAGTCCCCGGAATTTGTGGAGGAGCGACGCCAAAAAATGGAACATGAATTGTGGTTGGAAAAAGACGCAGAATTGGTAGAGAGCGCAGCAGTGGAGGCAGAGAAGGAAGAAGATGTGGAGTTGATGGGAGGGGGAGGCGCAGTTTTGGCGGAGAGCGAATTGGAGGTCAGTGTTCATTGTTTCTGTTGACTAGTAACAGAGGTCTGGGGACTAGAGACGTAGAGACCATTTGATGACTGATGAGCCATAACTCATAAATGGGTAGTCCATCAACCATCATAGGCTCTAATAAGTAATAACAAATCACTTTTGGAATCAAGCTTCTACTTATCTGCAGTTTTCAAGTTAAGGGTTCATCAATTTCTCACTCTCTGTCCGAACTTCGAGTATGGATTATTGGCTTGTTTTCTTTCATATTCTTTTGTAAGCTCTTTCAATCACACTTCCACTTGGGAACTCTCTTTTAGCTTAAGGCATTAAATAAGTTATGGCTCTACAATCACTTTTGGGATCTTTCTTATAGCCAAATCTAGCTAAATCTCTTGTCAAGTTTGTGGCTCCTCAAAAAGTACCTGTCGCCCAAATGGCATGAGCCGTTTGATTCAATTGATTGATTTGCATTTGCAGGATCTCACCAAATATGGCCAACCAGTTGCACTGATTGCCCAAACTGAAGCTGTGGCAGAAGTCGGAGTCGCCAAACTGGAAGAAGAGACCGAAGAAGACGATGTCTGGATTCAGCCTCCGAGACAAGAGTTCACGGTTTGCTAGGCTAATATATTCGACAAAAATTATGAAAAACGATAAAACTAGGTAAAATAGAAATTTCTTCAAATAAGATTCTTTAACCAATCAATTCAATAGATTAATTGATTGACCATATGATTCGATTAGATTGAGCGTTTAAAGTATCGTTCAAATCCCTTTGGGCTAAAGACAACTTTGGACGAGAAATTATTAATAACTTGTTCAACATTTCGTGATCCGACATTTGGGGCGCATTAATATTTAACATTTGGCGTAGTAATAAGCTTAAGCTTATGAAGTTGCGTGGCCACACATTAGATTAGGACTTAGGCTTAAACGGGGAGAGGCGTAGTCTAAATCTCATTTACAATAAATATATGGCGCCCCAAATGTCGTTTTAGCACAGCGCCCCAAAAGTCCGCGCCCCAAATGTCGGTCAACCCAACATTTGCATCGGGACACAAATGTCTTAAGGTCCTAACACGTTTTTCATGGCCAAAAACTAACAATTAAAACAACCTCTTCAGTTGCCCAATCCAAACACAGGTATTCAAACTTCAAAGTTTTGTGACACTAAAAAGTCCGCTTCTCTGCTCTCTCATCTCTCATCTGTAACAGTGTGCACCCAATTCAGAATGTGGAGCACTGGGACATGCCGATCCAGAGCAGCCAGCGCAAGCTGTGGACCACAGTCTTCTCGGACACAGAGCCGCAGGACCAACTGGCGGCGGCACAAAGTGCCCCTCAGGACTACCAGAGGGACGAGAGTGGCGATGAACAGCTACTGCTCGAGCAGATCAGTGCGGACACTGTGCGCGGCTGTTGGGAGCGGGGCGCACCGGTGATGAGTGCCAGTGAGGTGCTGCGCGAGAGGGACGCTGGCCGCGAGCCCATGGAGACGGTGGAGGAGGCGGACGAGCTGGCCGTGGTCGCCAGGAGCATCTACACGGCCGGCTTCGGCACCACCGACGACGGGCACCAGAAACAGCACAACACCAAGGGCGATTTCACAATGGAGGACACCCACTGCAACAGCTATGAGGTATGTATAGGTGGGCGATGATCGGGACTGATCAAAATATACTGATCAGCAGTGACGATTTTTTGATCGTCACTGATCAGTCGGAATCAGAATAGTTTATTTGAGGCTGATCAGATTTAATATAATCGATCTCATTATTCATTAGACTCTGAACAGCTTAAAAATCTATTCAAATATGATTCAATTTTCGGTACCAATCTGACGCATTTGATCTGATTAATATGAGACTGGTTGTTTTAATCTGAATTGATTTTATCGCCATTGGATCAGACTTGTCTGTTCTAAAATTCGTATGATGTGCTTTGTTTTTGGAGCCCACAAGTGTTTCCTCCACACCGCTATTGCATCTATTGCGCATCACATTTCAGATAGAAATGGAGGATCCTTGGTCGCCCAGCTTCAGCCAGGCGCCCCATTCAATGGCTGAGGCGCCAAAGGCAAATGGCCTCGTGCAGAGAGAGCCACAGCTGCATCCAGCGCCGCCCATCATAACGGTGACTGAGGAGCAGGACTCCGAAGAGGAAGAGGAGGAGGAAGTGGCCGGCGAAGAGGAGCGCCCGACCAGCTCCAGCTCGGGCGAGGACTACCCGGACAGGGTGGGCGAGAAGGCGTGGGGCAAGAGTTCAATGATGGGGAAGGTTTCAGCGCCAGGCTGTTTTATGGGATATAACTCAACAAGGAACGAAGCTAGAACAGAGTTCTTGGACTCATCGGATAGATCTCTTTGGAAGCTCAAAAAAATGGTGCCAAGTCTGAATTGCTAGATCCAACTTTGAACAAGTATGGCCAAAAAATCGAAAATGGCCGATTTTTCCAAACATTTGGTCCTATAACTTGGCCAATTCTTGGCCAACCCTAAAACTGAACAGGTCATTGGATAGGGCACACTTTGAGCTTTCCAATGACATTCCATTCACTTTTTTAGCCTTAGAATTGGCTGAGTTATGGCTCCTCAAACAGCCTGGCGCTGAAACGTTCGGCGCTGATACGTGCTTATTCGAGTGTTCAACGCCAGGGTGTTTGAAATGGAAAACAGTGTTGGACCAGGAACGAGGACTAAAGCAGAGATCTTGGACTCATTATCATTGGACGGGTGCATGGAAGCTCCACAAAATGGAGTCAATCCCAAATTGATAGGTCCATATTTGGACAAGTTATGGCCAAAAACAGAATTGGCTCATTTTTCTAATGGCATTTGGGTTTGGGTCAAATTTTTGGAATAAGAAGGGTCCGGAAATTTCGGAAAAACATTAAGAACTAAAGGACTAATTGTACATAATTATGCTCAGTCCCTCTGTTGGAGTTATAGAATGGCCAATTTCAAATGGGCGAGATTTTTAAAAACTTGAATTAAGCTCAAGATCCGGTTCGGTTGTTGGAATCAATTGCACCAATTTGGTCCATTCCTCAGTCGATCTCGACAAAAGAAGAGTCAAATAAAGTCAAAAATAGATCAATCGGGCCATTCTGCTGGGAGTGAGTTTCTCATCCATACTAGTCCAATGGACTATAACAATACATATAATTCGAGAATCTTGATTTTGCACAAAAATGGCATCAAATACACAAAATTATAAATTTCCCCGCCAATCCCCTGACTGGTCCGAGTTGAAAACTATGCTTTGGCCAGGTGATCAAGGCCCCGTCCGCGTCGGCGGCCGCAGTCGCAAGGCTGCAGGAAGAGCGGGAAATTGAGCAGCAGCGCATCTTCCAACAGATCGCCTCGTTCGGCGAGGCGGCCGACGACGAGTTCGACGTCCAGTGGGCAAAGCCGAAACAGCCAACAGATCAGCAACAGGCACACACATACATTTGATGAAATATTAAATCGCGCGATTCACTGCTCATTTTGCTCACATTCCAGATCCAGACTGCTGCTGTGGCTGTTGTTGATGCGATTGCCTCTGAAAGGGACAACTTCTTTTTGGAGGTAATTTTCAATTGGCAAAAATGGTGGAAGAGAGTGATCAAAGTGATCGATATTTCCATATGCTAATAAGTGAGTTAATTATAAGCTTGTTGATTATCCAAATTTTTCACAATTTTTACTTTTTGGTCATAACTTTTTAGCCAATAGTAAACTATTTAGATTCAAAGCTTTTTTGTATGTATTCACGGATGGAGAGTTTTGGCGCTCAATTTTCACCAAAAACGGAGTCAACAACCTTCACAGGACCAAGCAAACGTCTATTCCCCGGAAACGAGTGTCCATCCTCAACAACAACAACAGCCACCAGAATCGAGGGAAGCGAAGCCAGATGGGGGCGAGCAGCGCCCTGTGGGCGGGGAACGCGTCATGTACAGGCAGAGGACCAATCCCTTCCTGGTGGACGACGAGTTGGACGCCAAGGAAGAGGAGGAGGAGGAAGAAGAGGACGACGAGGAGGGCGCCCACGACGGCATCGTGGTCCGACAAGTGGTCAGTGATTTTGCGCGTTTTGCTGTTAGTGTTGAGAGTTGAGGATTGGTCATAGCTTCGTTTATAGATAATCAAATTGGCTTAATCTTTTGGCGCCATTAAACTCGGTTAGGCTAAAGAAATCCAATGGTATATACTAGCATAAGGTTCGAGTTGGTTGGGTTGACTTGAACGTTTTGAACTCTATAGGTTCTGGGTCACCTAGTTCAAGCAGTGCATGAGTTGCGATTTTAGTGCACGTGTTGGTGATACTACTGTATGGACGTCTAGAATCGGTTTTTGCAAATAACGCAATGTACTGCTTGAACTCGAAGTCGAATGGTATACACTATAATGAGTTAACTGCTGGATGTTTGGGTACCCCCAGGAGTAATGTGCAGATTTTGATCAATTCAATTTCAAAGCATTTGGACGCGGACGATCGCTCCGACGAGTTCGGCGGTTCGGACGCAGAGCGCTACTACAAGGGCCAACTGGAGCATGTCAGCTACTTTGCGCACAGACCTGGGCCGGTGAGTGCGCCAAAAATGGCAAGAGCGATCACAACATCTGTTTGATCATGATCAATGTTTTGAAATGTGCTGATCAACGTACATCTTTGGGCTTTAGACGTTAGATCCAAAATGAAATATGTGTCCAATTGACCGCAACAAACTTCTTTGTTTTTAGGTGTACACCATTCAAGAGATGGAGGAGGAGGAAGGCCACGTGACCAACAAGGAGGGCATCTACCACGCCGATCGAATTGAGGTCAGTGCGCTCAAAGGCATTTTTGGTAGGCATGGCTGGAGCCAAAACTCTTTCGGCTGCCTCACGAGTTTCAGCCAGCACAAAATGTACTGGTTGACCTCTGAGCCAAGCCCATTTTTCAGCCTCGCATCCCCCTTCACTCCGAGACAGTGCCCCCACTGTTGCCGCCTGGAGCGGTTGGAGGCGCGCGAAAAAAGTCCACGGGCAGGTAACAATCTTTGCACAAAATGCATTGTCTGTTCACAAAAATCTGGATTTTATATTGAATGTTAAAGGTCTCGCGCACAAAACACTCCCACGTTCAATGCAATCGTTGGAACGGAAGAGCTCACTGATGACTCCCACGAGCAGCAGCCCAAACCAGTGCGGAGCGCTCCGCCGCCCCCTGGAGGCGATTCGGTAAAATAAAACTTCATTAATTTGGGCAGTAACATCTTGGTCATTGGATAGCCAATAACCAGGGACTCTATCTGGGCCAATGAAAGAGTTGGACTCGTTTGGCCAAACCACTCCAAAGTTGGGGCCCAAAATCTGGTCAAACCAGGCACATTTGGGCTGAGTTCACTCAAAAAATCATAACTCAAGGATTGATCAGCCAATTTGGATGGACCCTTTTTGGCCAAATAGCCACCATTTGGGGCCATCCAATGAGCCCATGGGATCATTTGTCGCAAACCGGATTGGTCCCAGTTATGCCCCAAAATATCTGAGTTGGGGAGAAATGGACCGACCTCGACTTGGCTCTTCAATTCTCTCCACTTAAAAACGCTCCACTCACCAGGAGGAGGCGTCGACTTCTGCCGCCCTGTGCTCCGCCGCAACTCCCACCCATCCGGTGAGTGCTGCGCTGCACCTGCAGCAGCAACTGCAGCAGCTCAACCAGCACAAGTTCGACACCAACATCACGCAGCCGCCCGACTTGCCGCCGCCCCAGCGGCATTCGGCAGTGGACGCGCCCAGCTGGGTGCTGGAGGAGGAGGCCACCGGCACAGTCGGCTCACCCAGGCACTCATAAAAACACACATTTTTGAACATGAACACAATGTCAAATTATAAATCCATGCAAATTCCAGGCTGAAGAGGTCCCCTGCCATGATATTGACGGGCAGAGGTGAGAAGCCAGTGCATGGCAATTTTAAAGAATTCGAGAGTCCCGACGCAAAAATATTTGTCCAATGGCAGAAATCAGGAAATCACTCGCTGAACATGCCTAAATTTTAACTTTGTGACCATTTTGGAAAAAGTCACGTTTTAGCCTTTTACATTTGAATTTTTAGTGAAACTAAAGGCTCATGCAAAGCTTTTTCGGTTGAGATTCGAATTCTCTGAAATTGGCGAACCATTGCTGCTCATCCACAAATCGATTCCACTGTTTTCTACTGTTTAAGACAACGGCGAACAAACGGCTCCAAAAGGTGCGGCGATCTGCGAGAGCGGAAACGACGTCAATGCATTGCGGGAAAAAACAATAGTAAGTACATTTTAATGTTTATCTTTTTCAAAAAACTTTCATGAAAATGCTTATTACTCATAGTACCATCGGCTATGTTACATTGTAAAAAAATAGGGCTTTCACTCACCCGGTGGCACTTTGAACTACTCATTTTTCTCGATTTTCAAATTCTCGGGATTATCGACTCACTTCGACTCCTTTCAATTCTTCTCCTCAACCCGTTCGATTCTTTCACTTCTCGCAATATGTCGAGACTCTCTACCTCCCGGAGTCAGTTCGGTGTCTGACTGCTGCTGATGCACCCCACATTGGACATTATTCACATCCAATATGCCCCTTTGCCGTGCTGCTTTCCGCACCCACATCACAGCAGACTCTGCACCAGCAGCAGTAGCAGAGATTTGTACACTTCCCCTTTCACTTCCTCCACTTGCCCACTTTTTGCTGCCGCCCAGCGCCACCAAAACCGGCTGTGGGCACTTTGTGTCGCGGCGGAGGCGGCGCTTTTTCCCCCACTTTTGGCACGCGCTTTGAGCGCAAGCTAGATAGAAGGCCAAGCCCAGAGAGAAGAGGGGACAACGACATATCGGCTTATGCGAGTGAGTGTTGTGTGTGCCCACCGTTATAGCGCGCCAAATGCGCCCATTGGCAGTGCGCTTTTGCCCGCTTCTTGCTTTGGCAGTGCTGCAGCAGTAGCAGCAACGGCAGCGGCAGTCTAGTCTCGACCACCACCTCCTCAGCGCTCTCGACTTTGTTTTTGCCAGAGCGAGCCGCTAAAATAATAGATAACATGCTGCTACTGCTGCAGCAGCGGCGGCAGCATTTAAAGCACTGCCCTTTTTCCACAATAGTACGCACACAACAAACACAAACTGTCTAGTGACTACGAATTCAATTCATCTTCTTCTTCTTCTTCATTCATTTGCTCTATACTTATAGATCCGCTTTTACAGCAGCAGCTACCGGCAGCAGTCTTTACGTCTTTAGCATTTGTTTAGGTTGTCCCATAGTTAGGCTCCAGTTTCGCCTCCACAATTCCGACAAATTCTCAATCCATTAGTATTCCCTTATGCTCAAACATTCTGCAGCATTTTGCTTTTATAGCTGATGTGAGAGGTACTACCTATGTTTTGTGGGCTTTTGTGTTTAAAATGTGGATAAAAATAGAAAATTGGGATTTTGGAATGTCAAGATAGCAGATATTAGATCGTTTTGGGACAATGATTTTCTGAAGAGACATGACCCCATCGAGATTAAACCCAAAAATTTGAATCCAAATGCCATTCGGGAGCCCAAAAAGAGTGCCCCCTGCAATGGCCTGTTCAGCTGCCCGGTGGCCCAGCAATTGGCCGAGTTATGGCTAAATGTTCGGAACAAATCGGGCATTTTCCCCGTTTTTGGCCAAAACTCAAACAATAAATACCCAACCCAAATGCCATTTTGAGACCAATTTAAAGCCCTATTAAATCACTTTCTAAATCGACATGACGAGATTAAGAATCAAGAATGCAAACAAATAAGTTATCAATCATTCAGTCAGTCAATCAAGCGATCAATCATTCAATCGATGATTCCAATTTCAGGATGCTCTTGTCCAGCCAACTCTGCCAACAAAATCAACAACAGAAACCTCGTCGTCCGCTATTAGTACAACCAGCTCAACAACCACCAGTGCAATCCCATCAACTAGTACAACAACAGCAACTCTTACAAGTGCCATCACCGCTTCCGCCGAGACGATGGGCAGACGCAAACTGCCTTCACTGCCGACCGCACAACAACACCACCACCCGTTCGCTATGCCATCGGGCATTGGTGCCCAAAGCCACTTTGGGGGCTTCTCGGCGCCATATGGAGTCGCCAGCACGTCGTCCACTGCAGCGGCGCAACAACACCCGCGAATGCTCTACAACGGAGTGGGCGCGGACATGGCGCAACATTACCAGCAGACCGTCCAGGCCGGCCAATCGATGCAAGTGCCTTCAGCGTCGTTTTCTTCGACGGCAGTGACCAGCAGCAGCACCACTCCAACGGTGATCACCTACTACACGTCGAGTGTGCCCGAACGCCGTGAACCCGACCAAACATACGCCAAGTTGAGTTACAAAATAGTACACCTAGTATTTCTAGTAAATTGGGGAATGGGCTATTTCCGCGTAAAATTTTAAGAAAATGAAGCAACGTTAACAAAGTGAACATTTTGGTCATTTGGTAGCCAAAATAAAGGGCTATCTGGGCCAATGAAAGAGTTGGACTTGTTTGGCCAAACCACTCCAAAGTTAAAAACTGGTCAAACCAGGCAAATTTGGCCTTAGTTCAATTCAAAAAATCATAACTCGGATTGATCAGCCAATTTGAATGGACCCTTATTTGAAAAAATAGCCACCATTTGGGGCTTTCGAATGAGCCCATGGGACCATTTGTAGCAGTCCGGATCGTTAAAAGCGTGGGTCAATTGTAAGTTTCGTTTTGGTGTTTAGGTGGTACCGTCGTCAACTTGCACCACCGGTAGCCGCGTGCTGTTCGACCAGTTCGCTGTGGCCGATGCCCAAACGGCGGCACTGGCCCCGATCTCGTGGAGCGCGCGAATGTCCGCCGCCGCCGCCACCACAACCAGCAGCACAACGACCATTGTTGGTTCGGCGCGTGCGCACGGGGCGTACGACCAGCAGCCCAAGGGCGCATGCATCATCCCGGGCGCCACCTACCATGTGGACAGCAGTGGCAGTCAAATTGGCGCCAGGCATCATGCCACTGGGGCACATGGCGCGCCTCTCGTGCTCCCACCATTGCCGGCGGACCGATTCATTTCCCAATCGGTCAGTTTCTGCTCGGAGCACTTTGTGTGAGAAAAGGGCGAGAAGAATGGTGACCGCTGACAAAATTGGGTTTACCCCATTTGGAATCCATTGTTTCTTATTTGAGCTTTGAGGCTTGATTTGTAGCTCTAGCGCCTGAAATAAGGTTAATCATTGGTGTCCAAGTGTCCACCAGCATGCCTTATTTACAGTAGTGGCCATATACACCTGTCTCTGGGTAAAGGATCAGCAAATTTAAGGCCTCAAAAAGGTCAAAAAATTCAGTTGAATATGAATTCCTTGGCTAAGAAATAACAAAACGATAATTCCTATCGTTTTCGATAATTCAGTGAAAAATGAACTTATGAATTTGGTTGAATGATCTCCAATCCAAAAGAACACAAACAACGACACGCTATTTCAATTGTTTATCAATCAATCAGCAATTTTATTCATAAATCAAAACAAATCCAACAATATTGTTGGAGATACCTTGTGTGGTAAAAGAAGACTAATTGTGTGAGCTTTTAAGTTTAATTGGAACTAGATTAATAAATATGTAAATTCCCGATCCCAATCAAAAAATAAGCAAAAATACAAAATAGGTCTCCAAACACGACGTCAGACGTCAGCCAAATTCAACCAATAAATCGACCAAATCAACATTCAATCGATTTTTCAGGTCTCGCCTCCGCCCAAACGGCCGCAACAGCAACAGCAGGCCAGAAGCAAGACCAGCGAGCGCGCCACACAGGAGACCCTGTGCCAGCTGATGTTCAAGAAGGAGCTGCGCAGTGCACTCGCCGAGAAGCGGAAGGCGCTCGACCTGTGCGAGATCGAGGCCAACCACCGGACCTATCAGATTGACAAGTGGAAGCGGTCCGGACTGATGCCGCCGCGGATGGCCTGGGCCGCCGAGTCGGACGCGGTTCCGGCGGTGGTGAAGTGCACGCTGCCAATGGAGCTGGTCCAAGGTGGGCACGTTGAATCTTGAATGTGTGTATGTGGTGTGAATCTCTGTGGACGCGGAAAGGGCAATCGAATACGCAGCATCTGCTGTCCAAGAAAAATCTCGTTTCTAGCACTTATTTTTGGCGTACACTTTTACATTAGTTTTGTGCAAATTTCCACGCTGTACTGCTCGAACTCAATGGCCACTGGACGCGTCATATCATGTCGTCCAAGATGATCAGATTTTACCGGATCTTGGTGTCATTGGATTCCTCTCATCAAGAGCAGCGGAATGTTATACATAAAACATGTGGTTGAAACCGAACGTCTTGGACTCGAGGCCACCTAATAGTTCGAGCAGTACATGGATTCCTCATAAAGAGGAATTAATGGGCAAAAATAATGAGTTTGCCTTTCTTGAATTTGAGACAACAAGTTCAAGCAGTACAAGCATTGATTGCCATCATCCTAGATTGAGCTACAATAGATTATGTTTGGTTGTGGTTGGTTCTAGAGAGTCCTACTAGCACTGATGGACTCTTGCCTTACAATTAATTGCTATTTTTTGTTCATCTTCAGGCTGCCAGATTGTGCCTAAACAGCAGCCGCAGCTTCAGCAGCACCAAATGTCTTCCCCACATCAGACGTCGCAGTTCCCATCGCCCAAACAGCGTTTTGGAACCCCCAGCGGCGAGCCTTTTGCCGCGCGCTCAGTGGGCTGTCAAGCGGAGGTGCGCAAGACGCCGTTCACGCTTTCGCACCCAGTCACGTCACCTGGGCTCACGCAACAGCAACAGCAGCGTGTGGCTCTGTCGTTCCCACACACCGCTGACGCCACCACCCAGACGCCGTTGTGCGCCGAAACGCAGACTGAACTGGGACTGTTCAACGGCGACGGGGGCGAAAATGGCGATTGGCGCCAGCGGGAGTCGCGCCAGCTCTACTACCAGCCGCGCGAGTCGTACCAGCCGCGTGCCCAGAACGCGCAGCGGAGTCGAAGGCGGAGTCGGCTCAGCCGCTTTTTGAGCTCAACGACAGACACGCAGAGCGAACTGGGCCGGAAGGAGAGGGTGCTGCGCGAGGAGTTGAGCAGCCGGCAGCGGGCACTCGCCTACGGCGGGCTGAGCAGCTCCATCGACGACTTGCGCCAGCAGGCGGCGGACGCAGACGCCCACCAGGAGGAGTGCTATCAGCGCTGGAGCGAGTCGTTGCCCAGAAACCTGTACTTCCGGGGAGGCCAACCCCAGCAGCAGAAGGAGCAGCCGTACGCAGCAGCACTGATCGGCGGCCAGCAAAGGCAAGAGCGCCAGATGCCGGCTGTCAATAGTGGCCTTAGGACACAGCGCTACCACGGCTCGTTGCCGAGGGACTACGAGCGTCGGTTTGACGCCGGCGGCGGCTGTCAATACGCGCAGATTCCTCAGCAGCCGCCGACTGGCGGGCCCTTCGCCAACCAATATCCGCGCGCCTGGAACTCCATGCAGGACGTCCGCTACGGCGGCCAATTCGACACCGACCCGGGCATTTGGCCGCAAAATGTGAGCCGTTCCGCCAACTACATTGGCCAGCAGCTGGACAGACGTGGCATCAGCGAGGAGGGCTCCAAAATTTCGCCTATCGCCCCCCGCTATGGCCTACCAGGCGGCACAGCAATGACGACCGCCCTTGATGACAGCCGCTTGGCCGGGTGGACCCCACGAGTGGGGCGCGAGAATGTGATCGGGGAGTACGCGAACTATTTGAACAACCAGTTCCTGTTCGAGCAACGCCAACATGAGCTGGCGGATCGGGAGCGCCCGCAGCTGCTGCTCGAGCAGGGCGCCGAGCCGGCTGGCAGCTATTTTGGGCGCTCCATTCAAACAAATCAACTCCAACCACAACAACAACTGCAACAGAACTATCCCATGTTTGGTGACAGCCGGCCACCACTTTTTGGTGACAGCCGATCACAACAACAACCCCTTATTTATGGCACTGATCCATTCATGCGACCGCCACTGCGAGAACAACAGCCATTTTTTGTGCAGCCACCACCGGTGCCCTTCGACGCGCCAATGGCACCAGGCCTAGTGCCAGGCGTGTACGACAGAAGCGAGAGCAATTATGGCGCAAGGCCCCCGCCCGCACAGTGGACGCCGAGCAACTACGGGAACATGTACTGGCGCGAGCCCAGAGTGCCGCCAGCAGGCCAGCAACAGGACCAGCTGAACAACAACAACAACAGTGGGGGGTACTGGATGGAGCGGCTGGCACAACAGCCGCCCAATGGACCTCCCAGGCAGCTGAACTGGTCGCCGAACGTGCCGTCGTACCAGCAGCCGCTGCAGCCCATCCATGGCATTCTGCGTCGGCCACCGGCCCCAATGGAAATGGCGCAGCTGCCCGGCGGCAGTGGAATGTGGCAGCCGCAGCAGCTGGGCAGCGCTGAGATGGGCGCACGAAGAGGTTTGCGCGAATGGATATGAGCATTGAGCACACCTCAAAAATTGTGTGGCACCAATTTGGGTGAGATGAAGGGAAATTTAGCCCCACTCCAACTGTTCCAGTCGTTTGATTTCTGATTTGTGTGTGTTCCCTAGTCATTTTAAAGCATTGTACTAATTTGCTCCATGTTCATTTCACTTTTCACAAAAATTTCGCATTTATAAATTTTGCATCTTTTAAGCATCGAAAATAATAAACTTAACGACGGTACGCGCGCTGAAATGAAATACCAACTAGTGCCAAATTGGTCGCAAAGTCCGCCAACATTTCGCCAAAAATGAAAACAAAAGGTGCGGTTCCAGAGTTCCAGACATTTTTAGGAACATTTTCAGTTTCACTTTTAGTTCACATTCCAAAAATTAATGTCCATTTTAAAAACGAAGACATTGGGCGTTCTCTTTTTGGCGGAAATTAGAGAAAAAGTGTCAAACAAAAATATGAAGAAATAGTATTTAAAACTTTTACCGGAACCAAGAAGTCAGAGCATGCTAAAATTGAGAAGTCTCAGCTGCTTATAAATAATGGACATCTCATCCCATAAAGCAAATTAGAATGAAAAGAGAGGGAACTAGTAGCTACCCAATACCTAGGACTTCTTTTTTGGCGCACTGGAGTGCTCTTTCCCTTCATCAAATGAATGCCCACAAGTAAAAAGGTTAAACGAAATCCGTGATAACTGATAATGGGTGTTCAGTTTTAACAACACAACTTGTCTCCATTTCATGTGTCACCTTCATGAACAACCACCACTATCTGGATGGCAATCGATTGCTGTATGAGCGGAGCCGGAATCGAGTGTCGGACTACTCATTTGGCGACGCCAACATTGAGGCATCTTTTATTGCGAAAATTAGCATAGTATAAGTATTTCTAGTAAATTGGGGAATGGGCCATTTCCACGTAAAATTTTAAGAAAATGAAGCAACGTTAACAAAGTGAACATTTTGGTCATTTGGTAGCCAATATAAAGGGCTATCTGGGCCAAACAAAGAGTTGGACTCGTTTGGCCAAACCACTCCAAAATTAGGGCCAAAAAACTGGTCAAACCAGGCACAATTGGCCTGAGTTTACTCAAAAAATCATAACTCAAGGATTGATCAGTCAATTTGAATGGACCCTTTTTTGGCCAAATAGTCACCATTTGGGGCTATCCAATGAGCCGCCATGGGACCATTTGTCGCAATCTAAATTGTTCACCAAATTATGCCCCAAAACATTTGAGTTGGTGCCGAAATGATTCCCAACTCCATTATCCATTACACCAAATAAAGTCGATTTTTCAGAAATTCTGCTCACCACTGCCCAGCATAGAACAGTGCCAGTCGAGACGAGGCGAAATAAAGTGAATTTGTTTGAGCCGTGCCATTCACTGCATTTTTGATTCAGACGACTGCTGCTCACTCGAAAGTTCAAAAATGAGAACATCTTCAAAGGTTTGAGAATTTAAACAATTTAAAAGGGCAATTTCGCAACAAAATAAATAATTTGTTCATTCAGATCTGGGCATTCGAGTGGTGGGCGGCAAGAAGCTTCAGAATGGAGGTAACCCCTTATTATCGGTTATTGCAAATAATTTGACATTTTTATTTTGATTTTGTTTTCCAGAACTTGGCGCATTCATTGCATCTGGTGAGTTGTTGTTGTACTTATTATTGGAAAGCGATCAAAATTAAATTGGTCAAATGAATCGAAATCAAGTGATCCAACAAAAATGGAATGGATTTAACGAACCCAAGTGAATCGAGACTTATACTATTGTATTTTGCTAAAAGCGATTTTCGCCTAAAATGATTATTGATTAATACTTATATATAAGTAAATACTAAATACTTCACATTCTCAGTGGACACCAACAAAGCGCAGGAAACATTGGGTGAGCTGAAGGAAGGCGACCAAGTGCTGGAATGGAATGGTGAGGAGAGACATCATCTTTGTTTGGAAATGGTGGCCGATTCCAGGAGATTTGCTCTGCGGAAAGACCTTCGAAGAGGTCGAGCGGATTGTCAAGTCGGCGGCCAGCGCTGAGGTGGAGCTGATCGTCCGGTGCGGGTATGTTTTCCGTTCAATAGAATCAAAATCAAGTGCAAATTGACGCCATTTGAGGAGGCGGACGAGCGCCGAAAGAGCCGCAGCATCCAACGAGAAACGAAAGAAGAACATCACTTTCGTGGAGTCCACGAAAAAAGGTTTATTAAAAAACTTTAAAAAAATAAATATTTGGGACTGCTCTGAATCCTGAAGCGACCAGATTATCAGAACTGTGGTGGTTTAGATCAGCTAGAATTGAATGCATTATAATTTATAAACTATAACCGATCAACATCACACTCTAAAATGGGGATTTGTCAACACTTTAAAAACACTCTGAGCAATTTCGAAGCGAATGCCTGTTTTTTCGTTTTCCTATTCGAATTGACAAGAATCCGCTGGTGCATGAAGAGTGTCTCCCTTCAGTAATATGCACGAAGTGTCTCCGAATATCTTTTCGGAAAAGATCAATTCCGTACCAAATTAGTTGAAAAACGTACCAAATATACTTGCGGGTCCCTTATATTCCCTTAATTGGTACGTTTTTCAACTTTTTATATAAAGTAATAACGGAATTCATGCCGGAGACACTTTGTGTACGCGCCCAAGAATCGGTTGGGTTGGATAGTTGAGTGCCTGAGTGCAGAAAAGCAAAAGAGAGGAGATAGAGTGAAGTAGGCTTTGCCAATATTTTGTGCTCCGATTCCATCCATTCCAATCTACAAAGTCCTCAAACAGCCAATTTTTGCTTAACATTCAGGACACAACTGGCACTCGCCCAACGAGCCTCCGCCGGTGCCCGCCCACCAAAATGGCCATGCCAACAAATGGGAGGGCGCCACCACAAATCGGTCCCTGCCCAAACGGCCCAAACTGCTGGAGGATTTGGCCCAATCCGAGCGCATGGTGGGTTCAAACAGCATATTGGTGACCAATATTATATTCATGTTTCAATTTGCGCCTTCAGAACGGCGCCCCCGTGAATGGGCATTTGAAGCTGTCGATTGGCTACGACTCTCTGGAGTGGGTGCTTCGAATTGGGGTGTACTCTGCCCGGGGACTGGTCTCGCACGACGAGCAGCCGCCGAATCCATTCGTCAAGATCTACCTGTTGCCCGAGAGAATGTGAGCCAAAAAACCTGGAAATGGACAGGGATCCGTATTTAGCGTATGACCAGTGATCCAAGCGTTGATCAGTCATTGATCAGTGCCGATCAGTGTTCTTTTTATTCAAAAAGTGATCGAAATGGTGACAATTACGCACATTTTGATCACTTTTCTGAAATTGATCACACTGATCAGCCCAGATCAATACCTCTCGATTCCAAATCTTCACTGATTAGTATACGTAGAGCATTTTTGAACCTTCATTTGTTGATCAGAACTGATCACTGTACATCAAAAAGTGATCAAAATATTGATCATGTTGATCAAGATCAGTCAGATCAACGCATAAGTGGGATTTTTCACAATGTTTAAGCCTACAAATGTCCGCAAATTTCGGGTCATATGAGCTGGTGATGGAATTTTTTGTTGTTCTACAGAGTGCAGAACAAGCGACGAACCAAATTTGTGACGGCGACCGCGAATCCCATTTTCGAGCAAGAAGTCGAGTACTACGTGGCGCCCAACCAACTGCGAGACCATTTCCTTGAATTGACCATTCTGGACTACAGGAAGAGCGAAAATCGCTGTCTGGGCCAAGTGCTGGTCAATTTGTCAGGTGAAGAAGATGTGGGGCGAGAGGTCAGGGCATCTGAGGAGCCATAATAGGGGCCATAATTCCATCGATTTTAAACCCAAAAAATGAATCAAATGCCATTCGAAAGAGCCCAAAAATAGTGCCCCTGCAATGGCCTGTTCAGCTCCCTGGTGGCCCAGCAATTGGCCGAGTTATGGCCAAATGTTTGCACAAATCGGGCATTTCCCCCGTTTTTGGCCTAAAACCAAGCCAAAACTGGACCAATCAATTCCCAGCCAAAATGGCCATTTTGTAAAACATGATTGTATTGAATTTGAACCAAATTTTACCCAATTTCAACCTTCTAGATTTGTCCATCATTGACGGAAAACCGCGTTGGTTTGCGCTCCATTTGCCGCCGTTCAATGCCTCCTCTGGTTCGGACGACTCGTTGAGCGGCCAAAAACAACGCCAGAGATCCGGCGGTCCAAAATGGCAACAGTCGCTGCTCTCGTCGACAAATTACAATCCATGTGTGTCTCATATTTAAACTTATTAAATGTTAAATTAAATTTTATTTACATTTTATTCAAATTTTTCAGCCACACTTGACCTCGGATATCACGCGATCGCCTGATCACAGATTGATTATGGCTCCAAATGAACACATACATATGTATATGTGTATTTCCGCCTATTGATTTTTCAAGAATTTTATTTTTCACTTACTAATATCAGTGTTACTTACATATGCTTGGTGCATAAATTAGATATTTTTCGCATACCTAAATGCATTTTTTATACCGTATGTGCCTTGTTGCCAATGATAATCTAATGATAATTGATAATGAGAGACTCTCAAATGGCAACTTCTCACAAGTGTTAAGCGACTTCACTCAGCAGTGGGCACCAGCTTTTTTCTGCTAAAAACACTAAATAGCCGACTTTATATCTGATTTGTCTAACAAGTTTTTTTGCATTCTGCACATGTTGCCCAATTGCCATATTTTCTATTTTGTCAATCCCACCTGCAAGAGCCCATTTTTGGGATCCCATTTAGGTCGCGATTGTCTGGTGGCTGGTGCCCTTTACAATTAATTTGTATTTTATGTGACTGGTGCATAGCCAAAATTGTTGTGCACCCGACTCCCTTGAGAAAGGCGAGACAGGTTCGGTGCCGCCAAGCAAAACAATTTTTTTTCTAAGCGTAGATTAGCAGTTAGCACGCTCGAACAGCCTAATCCGGGAACCTAAGAACGCGTGGTTTCGCTTCCCACCGGCGCATACCTATCCCCTCTTCCCCAGACCAACTCACACCTTCCTCTGTTGTTTGGTAGTGCCCAATATGCGCACTCAACAATTAGTTTGTAGATTTGTACACATCAAAGCCAGTGAAAAGAGTGTGCATTTGTACATTTTTCGAATCTAATGAACCCCCGGCTACCACCTACCCATTGATTAATGTTTGGAATTTGTGGAACATGTCGTTTTTTAATGAAAGATTGAATGTAAAACCGTTCCAGTTATTTTGTTTTTGTGCATATTTTATGGGCGGCGGCGGCGGCATCCGGCGCCTTCCACATCTCCAATAATAAATTTTCCGTCTCGCCGCACCGCCGTTTTATTCAAAGGAAGAAAGAAGATGAAAGCATTGCTGTGCAATGGGCGAGCCATGGGCCAGCGGTGAAGCCAGCAGCAGCAGCAGTAAGAGGAGGAAGGGGAGGAAGGGGACATATTCCGAAGCGGCCAGCAGCGCACAGATGATTATTGAATTTTGCCCCATATATGGGGGGGAACTCAACGGCGGGGCCAGCCAACCAGCCAGCCACAGCCAGGCCACACAATTCTCCAACTGCCGCTGTTAGAGTAGTATTTCGTCATGTGTAGCTTTTGCTTTCTAGCTTGTGCGGCTGACGAGGCACAGAAGCACAGTGCAACAGCAGCAGAATGGCGAAGAAGAAAGAGGAAGAGGAGGAAAGCTCTGCTGCTTGGCTATGGCGCCAAGAATGGACGCAGCCAGCGGCGGCAGCAGCAGCAGCGACGGTTTTGTCTTTGCCGCCGGGCCCCATAGCGCACATTTTTTATGGAAATAAAGCGCAGCTAGCGCGCACGAGCCGATTTTGGGGTTGCCTATTACGTGCGCGCGCACACACACATTTCACGCAGTTTAGCTCGGATTTTGGCGATTTTTACGAGAATATTTTGTGCTCGTGTGATGCTTGGATGTTCGTCGAGCAGTGACGACGACGATGAAGTAGTGCCAACGACCGCAAACGCCACAGAAGTAAGCCAAATATCAAATAAAAGTCAAAATGCTGTCAATTAAATAGAATTCCTAAAATCGTTAAGGCTAAAGGCTTTACACACGATTAGTCAGTCCAATGAATTTTTCGCAATCAATAAAGATCTAACCGTTCATAATCACTAATCAGCATGATTTTAGCAGATTTTCTCATACTTACTGCTCAGTGATCATTGATCAAACGTAAAATAAAGCTTATAGATAAACTGAAATTAACAAACATTGCAATAACATTTGATCGAAAATGATGATGATAAGTGATAACTTGATAACTGATAAGTGATAAGTTGCGTAAACCTGTACACTGCTAAGTGATACTAGCTGATAACAAATGTGTGACATTGTGACTTTCTTTTAATTTAGCGCTTATTTTTATTAATAGGTCCGTTCACAAAGTGCAATTCGCCACCAGACATTCCATCCCCGAGCAGCGAGTCCCGCACTCCGGGCCGAGTCGCCCGCCTCCTCCGACTACAGCACACAGATCATCCGCAGCGAGAGCGGCAATGTGCACCGCAGAGGGGGCACGCCACAGCCGCCGCACTCCAAGAATCGGGCGGTGAACCACCTGGCGCGGGGAGGAACCCCCAAAAAAGTGGCGTTTGAACATTATAAAATTTAAATTTGAATGCCCAACAAATTGTCTCGCCCAGTTCTCGACTGCCTCGCCCACTCCGCCCGCGCGCGGCAGTTTCCGCTCCAGCGCGGGCAGAGACGCCGCTGGGGGCTCGCCCGCGTTCGTGCACCAGTCCTCGCAAGACTTGCTCTCGGACGAGGAGGAGGAGGAGGACGACCGGGAAAAGGCGGACGCGGAGGAGTTCGGCGATGGCGCGGCCGGCATCAGCAAAGAGGAGCAGGACCGATTGAGGTTTGCACCTAAAACTTTGAACTAGCTCTTGGTGATTCGTTCAATCGCATTCAAAACTCGAGATCGCAACGGAGCTGTTAAAACCCGTAATGGGGTGAGCGAATGCGGCTTTTCAGTATTTTATAGGTGTAATGCGGCTTGAATAAACCCTAACCGGACATAGTTATGGATGTTTAATGCTGTAATACAATTGCAAAAAGGACAAACTTATAGGCAAGAATTGAAATTTTTGGACATTGGTTTTGAAAAATCGTAGGTTATGGACCCAGGATGGGACTTTTGGAGCTCCGAAATAGTTTTTGGACATTGGTTAGAACTAGGAAAAATCATGGCCTATATTAGGCCTCGGTGCGGTCACTCGTGATTAAGGCTTAAATTAAAGCTGAAAACACCAATGTTATTATTATTAGTTGGAATTTGGAAACAAAAATTAGATCCTGCAAAAACTGCAGAATACAAGTCTCGCCTGAAAATGGGCATAGGCTGGAATATAAAATTTTGTGAAATTATATGTTCCATTTTTTAGGGCAGAAGACGAGGAAGAAGAGCACAAGAGGGCCTTGCAACTCTACGTGTTCGTTGCCAAATGCATCGGTAACATTTTGTTGAGCAGTAAAACATGGTTAAAAGTTAGATCGGAACACTCAGATCTCAATTCTTCGCTGATTCTCTGATTCAATTAGACTCTCTTTTTCTCACTTAAAATTTTAAAAGACCCCTCTAGTTAGCTGTAGGTGTAATGTCTAGTGTATATTCTATTGATATGAACTAGCAATGCTAATCATTTGCCAATGCTAAAAGTCATAATCAATTTTAGCCTATCACTTCAACGCCAAACAGCCGTATGTGTCCATCTATTTTTAAGTGATTCTAATCGAACCCACGTTCAGAACTGATATGGCACGTCGGCAGTTGAAGGTAATAAACTTGGATATATGTTTTCATTTGAAGAGTTGTACAATTTCAGGTCACCAAACAAGAGTTGGTGCGAACCAAAGAGCGGTTTCATTCGTTCTTGAAGGGCGAAATGCAAATACCGGTGGCAAAGAATGATCCGAAAATAAAACACTTTTATCTGTTTGCACATTTTGCAGGCCGATGAGGCATTCACCAAGGCAATCGAAAGCTATTTCGAGGTGTTCCTCAAATCGGAGCGAGTCGCCAAAGTGGTCAGGCCCCCAACCACAGTGTCTATATTATTGATTTGATCAAAGCGCCAAAATTCAGATTCACGCCGGCGGCTTTTCCAGCAACGACTTCAGAGAGGTGAGTGGCACACGTGTGTGCAGACGATTGATTTGTAAAGTGCAAATTCTGTAATAATCTCTTCCGATCCTCTTCACTCCAATCCAATCGTTCTCTTCTCTTCTCTCCACTTCTCCATCAGGACTGCTCCATTTCTGTTCAGGGAGCTGGCTATTGGGATACACTCCACCCTGGCCACCAAATGAGGTTTTCGAACACAATTCGGTCAGATTTAATAGTGAGAAGGTTCCGATTTTAGGGTTTGTATTCGTTCCTTCCCCGTCCATATCCTAGTTCGCTCTTCCCTTCAACTTTCTTGCATCATCTTCTTCTGATCCACGTCTTATGATTCTCATCCCTTCATGCCATCTCTTTGCGTTTGATCCCCATCTTTGTAGACCTCTCCACATTTCACATCAACGTTCTTTTCCGTTTTGCTAATCCCTCTTCATACCCTCTCACTGGCTTTTTGTACTTCTCTTTCCTCCCCATCTTCAAGACTCATTTTCTTTCCATTTGAATACAAAGTGAAGAGGGCGAGGACAATTTTCACCTAAAATCATGGCACGGCACCCATTGCTGATTCAAAAATTGAGTTGAACCCATTCCCACAGGTGTTCCGCTGCAATGTGGAGCGGCGAATACGCTCCTTGCCGGAGATTGACGGTCTGAGCAAAGACACAGTGCTGGTAGGCGGCCAACTGGGCCGGCGAATGGTTCAATTTGTCCAAACCAACATAGGCCTCTTGGATGGCCAAATTCGACCTGATCATGAAGACGGAGGACGAAGCGGTGCAAACCCGGCAAACAAGGTTCTCACCAAAAATCAAACCATATAACTAACTATACAAATTGGGGCCCACAAAACTGACCTACCTGAAACCCATAATACCTATTTTTGGCCATAGCTTGGTCAAGACTAAAGATGGAAGGCTGAATGTTATACCATATTAGTCACTAAACATGCCCCAGGTTATGGCCAATTTTGGACTCTTAACTCTAAGAATTGAATAAGTTTTGATTTCGCCTTTACAAGGCCATTTGTCTAAATGATACCTTTGGCATCCGGAGAATTTTGGCCATAACTTTGCAAAAATCGAAGATAGAAGTTTACATTTTTTACAATAGGACTTCCATCTCATGTCCCTGCTTGTCTCCAATTTTGGGGCTTTTTTATAGTAGAAAAAGTATTGATTTTGGGTCCCAGACAGTTCGGCCAAAAGGCGATTCGGCCATGCAATAAATAGGCATTCGACCTTTTGCCGAACTGTCTTTTGGCCGAACTGTCCATTGGCCGAATCGCCTTTTGGCCGAACTGTCTTGATCCCTTGATTTTGGCCGTTCGAGGCCATTTGACTACACCCATATAGTGAAAAATGTTGACCTGAAAAATCTAATCAAATTTAGCTGACCAGCAGATTAGATAGTAGATGATTTTATGTGATGTGATCACTTTAATTTGCAGGACGCGATTCCGCAATCAAACCAATGCGGACACCATCCAGTCCAAGGAGCAGCTGTACGACATGTTCCAGCAGTTGCTGAACATCAAGAAGTTCGAGCACCAAATCGTTTGTGCGTCCATCAAATGGAATTTTTTCGACAGAATTCACCTGGGGAATTTTTAGATAATGCCCTCCAACTTGGTTTGTTTTTATGACCGTTCATTTTGATTGCACAACTTCCACAGACAATCCTGACGAACAGGCGGCAGCCATTCGAAGGTAAAATGATTGTTGGAAAATTTTTAGAAATTATATTTATGGGCTATTTTACGGCGCGGAACACGAATTGGCATTATTTCTGCAACATTTTTTTACTTTTACTGCTCGAACTCGATGACCTCGAATTCGAGGTGTTCAGCAGCGATTAGATTGATCCAATGTCCAGAAATGAACGGACAGATCAGAATCTGTCCGATTCCGTTTTACCAGCAATGGGTACATGTAACTGTTTGATTATGGCTGTACGTCTTGAACCAGAGGCCAACGAGTTCGAGCAGTACAATTCAAAATTTTCTAAAAATCAGAAAATAGATTTGTATGTGATGACAGTCCTATTAATTTTTATAACAATGCTGTTTTTTATCGAAGTCGGAGTCACACCTACTTATACATTCGTATTTCTGTTAAAGGGAAGTCGCCACTCGGGAAGAGACCCTTCGCGAACTGCCAAAGGTAAAATGAAACGACAAATTGCCAACAGCAAAAATAATAATTATTGTTTTTTAGCTGAAGCGGATCATGCCCAAATTTGTGGTCAAAGACATGGAGACGCTGTTCATCGACGAAGTGCGCCAATCGATCAATCTGGTCAGTTGGCACAATTAAAAATGATGTATTTTGTCAATTCATTCTACACAATTTTGGTGTAGCTGATTTCGAATCTGGAGTCCGTTCCGGTGGCTCCACGCCAAACGCTCGGCCGCAAGAAGGAGAAGGGCAAGAGCAGCAGGTGAACTTTGGCTGGTATACGAAACGTCTGAGGTACGAAACGTCTAGCTTTTATTATAGGTACGAAATGTCTGGGGTGATTTTTTTTTGTTCTAATATTAGGCTTAGAAATAAGCTTAAGCTTATAAAGTTGCTTGGCTATACATTAGACTAGGACTTAGGCTTAAACGGGGGTGGCCTAGTAATGAATTACTAGTGTATTGCATACGTAGACGTTTCGTAAATTCATTACTACGCCTCTCCCCGTTTAAGCCTATAAATCCTAGTCTAATGTGTAGCCAAGTAACTTTATAAGCTTTAAGCTTATTACTAAGCCTAATATTAGAATTAAAAAAAATTATCCCAGACATTTCGTACCTATAATAAAAGCTAGATGTTTCGTACCTTAGACGTTTCGTAGGCTCGCCGTGAACTTTGGCTGGGGCTATCAGTAGTGCCTTTTGGCTTCGACAAACTGGGCTTAGATATCATCCATTCCCTTAATATATAATTTTGAATTGAATGGCGAAAACTGGAATATTAATTTGGATGAATTGGTTCGTGCGGCGGTTGTTTTTAAATTGGTAGAGTTATTTTAAATTTTAATTGTACAATGTTCCGCTCAGAATTTGATTTATTTTTGATTAACAAACCAATACTAAGTATGTGGCGCCCGATCCGGAGAGTTGCCTATTGCTAGAGCCATTATTTGGCATGAATAGAAGTATTAGACTAAAAGAGATAGTTTATGGCCACTTTCATAGTCAATTTCAAAAATTAACACCCCCCAACAACACGAACCTTAAAATTATAAATAGATCCAAACCGGTTTTGGTCTAAAAACCGGTCTAACTTGGTTCGGCATTGGCCTAGCGAGCTGATGATAGATTCAATCGATCGATTGATTCTCCATGGTCCATTTCCTTTGTGGATTCCATTTTCCCATGGATTTGGACTATCGGAAAAGGTTAATTCCGTACCAAATTATTGGGTTGGTGCATAAGTAATGTCGGGTGAATAGAATTGCCCATAAATTTTTTTGCTTTAATCAAAACATTTTTTCTGTTTTTGGAAAACAGGTGAGTAATGCATTTCCTTTCCGTATAAGCAAACATCTCGTTCCCTCTCTTTTTCATTCTCAAAAGAAATGGAATTTGAAAAAGCCCATTTAAGACACTCTCTTTTATTTCTTTACCAAAAAAACTTCAATGCCACTAGGGCAAGAGACCAATTGCTACCCGTATTCGGCGACTTGACTCCTAGCGAACGACAGTGCCAACGTTGGTTTCAGAAGTTCCAAGAAGGTGACTTTTCACTCAAAGATGACCCAAGGTCTGGTCGGCAAAATGAAGCGCTAATTGCTGTTGCGGGGACAATCCGAGGGCCAACACGCGCGAATTTGGAGAGCAGCGTCATGCCGATCATGCCCTAATCACGAGACATCTGAACGCGTTCGGGTTCACAAAAAGTTCAGGAGATGGATTTCACATTGATAACCGAGAGCAGCTCGTGACCACCTGAAATTCATTGCTGACTCGCGAGCGAAATTTCAACTGGTTAAAAATGTGATCAAGGGGGATGCAAAGTGGGTTCTCTATACTAATGAATTTCGGAGGGGGCAATGGGTGTTGGTTGGTGAAAACTGGAACCGGACCAAAACAAGAATTCATCCGAAAAAAAATTTATTGAGGGATTTCCAGGGAATCATCTCTTTCGAACTCCTAAAACCCAATGCCATTATTAATGCGGAGAACTACTGTTTCCAGCCTGATCATTTGAACAATTCTTACTCATCCCTTAGGCAAGATAATGCTAATGGAATCCTCTTGCATGATAACGCCAGACCCCATGTTGATTTGGTCATACGCCAAAAAATCAAACAGCCAGGATGGGAAGTTTTACCCGATCCACCCTACTCATCTGTCCTTGCCCCAACAGATATCCATTTATTTCGTTCTCTTTCTAATCATTTTAGTGGGAAAAACTTTCAATCTTTTGAGCACCTCAATTCTGACATCCATGCTTATTTTAATTCCCAGCCCGTTCAATTCTATTAAAGAAGGAATCTGCAAATTACCAAAACGTTGGGCTTATGTAGTGCATCATGATGGTGCATATTGCATTTGATGTGTTCTATTTTTAATGTCTAATAAATAAATTTGAAAAATGCCCAAAAATCCGACATTACTTATGCACCAACCCAATAGTTGAAAAACGTACCAAATATATATTGTCCCCCTTCTATTCCCTTGTATTCCCTTCTATTGGTACGTTTTTCAACTAATTTGGTACGTTTTTCACTTATTTGGTACGGAATTAATCCCCTCGCTTGGACTATTTAAAACGGTTATAAACAGTTTCTACGGATTTGACAGAGGGCGATTCTCCGAGGATCGGACGCCACATCATACCTAGTACCATTTAATTGATCCATTTTGAGTTGGCTAATTTCGCTGCGCGTTCAGTCGAGTGCTGTACACACACACACACACACATTTTTTACTTATTTCGTTGTTTAGCCGCAGCAGGTCCATCGAAGATCTCAGTTTGTTCAACAGGTGAGAGCACCACCAGGGGGACCACAGGACCACACATCCATCACTCGTTTTTTGTTTGTCTCTCTAACACAACAGTTGGCCAAATGGAATTGCCTAAAATTTGTTTCAAATTTTAATCAAATTTAATTATTTTTTAAATAAAATTAAAATTTTTATTAAATTTAAGGCCAATACCTATTATTTAATTATTTTTTAAAATTGGAATTTTAATTAAATTTAAAAGGTCAATAGTGTATTAAGATTTAAGATGGTACCAGAGCACACGAATTTTTCAGTGTTGTCGTGGTACCACTAAGAGTGGTACCACCAGAGTGGTAGTGGTATCACCCCAGTGACGTGACATCGATTTTTTCAATTACCACTACCACCTTACCACCATCTCAGCTCGTCGATAGGAAGTAAATGGTATATAGAATGTCCATTTTTGATAATTGATCAATGGAAAAAAGGAATTCCTACTACCACTTTAAAATGTCACCATAAATAGGTGGTAGAGTGGTAGTGGGAGTGGTACCACCCCAGTGACGTGACATCGGTTTTTTTGAATTACCACTACCACCCCAATGACGTGACATTGATTTTCCAATTACCACTACCACTTTACGAAATCCACTACCACGACAACACTGGAATTTTTTCAATAAAATCTGTGTTCAGCCTGAAGCGGCGGACCAGCTCGATGTCGCTGAACAAAACGGAGAATGGCGAGGACGAGGTGACGCTGACGAAGAACGACGTGATCTTAAACTTCAACATGGAAGTGGGGCAAATGGGCTTCGGACAGAGAATTGGCATTCCGTTCTTCACAACCACAGGTGGTCGTGATGGAAGTGCAAAATCTGAAGTCGCTTCAGCCCAACAGAGGTAATCCAGTACACATAATTAAAGAAGCTGAAACTCTATCAAAATAAATATTAAATATAAAACTTTTACTGTTTTGTTGTTCATAAATTCATAATGCTAAAATTCTCCACATTTCAGTCGTCTACTGCACCATGGAGGTTAGAATTGAATGACTGAATTTAGTGATTTTCAAATCTCAGGTGGACGGCTGCTCCAAGCTGCAAACTGACCACGCCGAAGCAGCTGTCTGCAGGTTTTTTTTGAAAAATTGAATGATATTGAAATGATTGTTAGGCTTTAGGCCGAACCAAAAAAAAGAAAAATGCTCAAAAGATTCAAAAAAATGTATTGAAACGAACTATTGACCCATGTTTCCTCAATTAGACATTATTGTGTCTAGATCTGCATCACCGCAGACTTTCTTTTCCTAAAAACCAACAAAACAAAAATAAATCGGAAAAGGTTAATTCCGTACCAAATTAGGTGAAAAACGTACCAAATATATATTGTCCCCCTTCTATTCCCTTATATTGATTGGTACGTTTTTCAACTAATTTGGTACGTTTTTCACTTATTTGGTACGGAATTAATCCCCTCGCAAAATAAATATATGTCGCAGAAAATCTTGAGAATCAGGAAATAGTGAGAATTTATGTGTGCCAAATCCGTAAGAAACTGTTTATAACCGGTTTAAAGGTTTCAAATCCATTGGAATGATGGAATCTACAAAGGAAATCGACCATGGGGAATCGATTGAACCTATCATCAGCTCGCTAGGCCAAAGTCGAACCAAGTTATACCGGTTTTTAGACCAAAACCGGTTTTAGTCTATAACTTTTAAGATTCATGTTGCTGGGGCCTAAATATTTGATATTGCCTATGAAAGTGGCCATAAACTATCTATTAGTCTACTTCTATTCGGTTCTCCCCCATGTTAGGATGACATCTGATTCAAATTTAAATTTTTTGGCTTGGCAATATTTTTGGCAAAATCATTTAATTTTGTTTTTTGGTTTGCACGTTTACCACTCTTCAGATGGGACACCCAGGGCGACTTCACCACCAAACAAGTGCTGCCGACGGTCAAAGTGAAGCTGTATGCGGAAGTCAAAAATTTTGTGGCCTTTGAAGACAAGTAAATTAATTCATTTGAAAATTCCAATTTTGGACAAAAACATCGGATTTTGAGGGAACTCGGCAAAGTGGTCATTCAGCCGACGCCGAACTGTTCGCGACAGCCGGAATGGTACAAAATGACTGTGCCCAAGAATTCGGCAGACAAAAATTTGAGGTGGAGCAGAATAAAGTTTTAATTTCTATTTTTAAATTTTTAATTCTATATTTATATCCAATTGTAATTACTAATTAAATATGTTTTTTCCACCCATTTTTAGAATACGAATTGCAATTCGTGTGGAGAAGCCGCCAAATCTGGTAAAAAAATTACAAATTGTAATTTATGCAATTAAATCGGCGTTATTTTGCAGAAAATTTGCGGATACTGCTATGGGTTTGTTGCACCGAAATATGCAAATTAGTACATACGCTCAATTCACAGCATTGGTCGAATTGCGTGGAAAAAGTGGAAGCGGAGATTCTACTGCCTTGTACAGGTGAATGATTGAAAATTGAATTGTCTTTAAAGTTTAAACCTGGTAAAAATCAAATCACATAACTTTTCAACTAATCGTTTTTGCCCAAATTTATCACATTTTCCAAAAAATCCTAAAATCATTCAAATTACTAAAGATAAAAAAATCACGTAACTTGTTAAACTAGTCGTCATTAGCATTAATTTTATACCAAATTTGACTGATTTCATCAAGTCTTCAAATAGTAGTTGATTTGAATTTTGAACCCAATGGGCCTAAAAATCCATTTTTTGCCCTTCGAAAAGTATAATTTTTGATTTTCACTGCCCAATTTGATCGCCTCCTCTCGGCCCAGGTGTCACAATACGCGTTCGCAATGTGCAGCTATCGAGAGAAGAGGGCAGATCCAACGGAGTTTTTGCAACTCGACGGCTTTACCGTGGACTACATGCCGCAAGCGGGTGAAGCAAAAACAGCGTGGAAGGGGCCAAAACGGAAATGTTTCAATTTCAGATCCCGGTGGGGGACTTTTGCTCTCCTTTCTTTTGTTTGTTGGAAAAATAATAGCACATTTATTTGCGCAGAACTCTACAATCAAGGCGGCAAATATTTTTTCACGTAATTTCAAAATTATAATACTATAACAAATTCAATTGTGAATATTCAATTTAGGGCCATAAAAGAGGGCGACGAGCTGAAATTTGCCACTGACGACGAAAATGTAAAATTAAAAAAAATATATTTAAATAATTGATTTGAATGTTTTCAGGAGAGAAATCTCTGGGTTCAGGTCACCATTCAATTTAGCAAATATAAATATTTATTCCAATGCAAATGCTCAACAAAAATGGTTTCAAATGTTAGCGCTTTGAAGGCCCTGTACCGCGCCACTGGCCAGGCCTACAAACCGGTGCCTCCCAAACAGTCGGTGATTGCCACAAAAACACAGGACAAAGCGAGCAAACACGGTGAACTCATTGAGACGCAATTTAGTTAATTTCTTTAAACTTTTGCAGGTCTGGACGAACTTATACAGGTAGACTCTATAAATTCTCTAACGAGAACGTTTCATTGTCTTGGATTTGAAGTGCCATAACTCAGTCGAGATTGAAGTCAAAAATGTGAATCCAAATGCCATTTTGGAGCGCAAAAAATGGGGCATTTCCCCCGTTTTTGGCCCAAAACCAGGCCAAAATTGGACCAATCGATTTCAAACACAAAGGCCATTTTTGTAGCGATTGTTAAGCTCTATCGAATCACTTTTGACATCATTTTCTTGTTCTCTTCCTTGTCAAGTTATGGCTCTTCAAATGCATGGCACTCGTCGACAAATGGCCTATCGATTTGACAAATCGATTGATAACCGTAAATGTCGATCAGCGAAAATCCTCAAGCAAAGCTAAGCGTACAAGCTTTTCCATTTTGAGTCAAAAAGCGGTGCCAATTCGATTAATTGTCTAGAAGCCGATCTCTAATCTATTCTTTTACACCTTTAGGCGGACCCAGTGCAAATCAGCCACGACCACCTGTTCGCGAAGCTCCAGTCAATGACGCTGGAGTACCGGCTGAACGAGCAGATCTGCTCTCTCGGCTGGTTCAGCCCGGGCCAAGTGTTCGTGCTGGACGAATATTGCGCCAGATGTACACACTTTTCGATTCATTTGGGGGAATTTACGCTTCTTCCAAAATTCAAATTTATTCCAGACATGGTGCGGGGCTGCCATCGCCATGTCTGTCTGCTCAACGACCTTTTGAACAGTTCGCCAAATTTAGAAAATAAATGAATATGATTCATCTTTTTCAGAAGCGGATGAAGGTACACATATCTGGACAGGGCTCAAAAGCCATACAATTCTGAGTGTTTTCTGCAAAACGCCAATTCAGGCAACCTCATCGATCCCACGCTCATCCATTATTCGTTCGCCTTTTGTGCATCGCACGTCCATGGAAACAATAAGTTTTTTAAATTATAGAATGGAGCCGAATTAATATTATTTACTAACAAAAACATTAAAAAAGGTTTAATTTGAATTTTTAAATTATTTTTGAAATTGATTTAAATTTTTTACGTCCTGAAGATTTAAATTTTGGTTTTTTTGAATGGATTTAAAAAATTCGATTTGAAATTTTTTTCAATTTTTCAAGGCCAGACGGAGTGGGCACAGTCACGCTTGAGGAGAAGGAAAAATTCCAAGAGGTGAAGGAACGGCTGCGCGTTCTCTTGGAGAAGCAAATCACCAATTTTCGGTGCAACATCTAAAAATCATTAAAAAAATATTTATATTTTTGTTCTGTCCCTCAGCTATTGCTTTCCATTTGGACGGCCCGAAGGTTTGAAGGGCAGAGCATATGCAATTTAATAGTGTTTGCCCACAGGTGCACTCAAAGGGACGCTCTCTCTGCTCGAACGAGTGCTGATGAAGGACGTGGTTTCGCCAGTCCCGCCAGAAGAGGTAACACCCAGAGTGTGGAGGGATTGGGACTTGGGACATTTCCACGCCAAAACAGAAGAGCTATCGGCATGTAAAGTCACACAACAAATATGAACACGGAGACAGGACTTTAGAACAAATTTTGGCGGTTTAAGTAACGTTAGTTGTTTGACGAATTCTATCAAACTTACATGCGGAATCAGAGATCACATTGTTCTTTTGGCTTTATTCCGTTCATGTGAGTCAAATCGAGACTTTGGATTCCCCAATGACTTGGGAGAGTCGAAGAAAGACAGACTTCAGCTTAAACCAAAGCCTCCATCTTTGTTAGGGACTCAGTTGGCCAAATCGGATTTTTCGGCCCAAAACAAAGCACCGTTAATTAGTGAACATTTTGTCATTTGGTAGCCAATACCAGGGACTATCTGGGCCAATGAAAGAGTTGGACTCGTTTGGCTAAACCACTCCAAAGTTGGGGCCCAAAAACTGGTAAAATCAGGCACATTTGGCCTGAGTTCAATCAAAAAATCATAACTCAAGGATTGATCAGCCAATTTAAATGAAAGCGGATGATGGATGTGATAACAGATATTGGAATCAATTGCGCACAAGTTCAATTGCAGGTCCGTCAAGTGATCCGGAAGTGCCTGGAGGATGCGGCGCTGGTCAACTACACTCGGATCTGCAACGAGGCGAAAATAGAGCGTGAGCCCAAATGATCACAAAATGAAATGAAATTATAAACCAAATTGATTAGAGCGAATGGGCATTGATGTGAGCCCACAGCAGAGGATTGAGGACATGATCAGGGCAAGTCTCGATAAAAGTGAAATTAATTGATTGATGATCATTTGCCTATTCCAGGTGACCGAATTGTGCATTGATCTGCTCAAGGAAAACGAAGAACACCACGGAGAGGTCAGTGCCCCCAATTCGGCTTAATCAAACGTTGAAAAATTGCAAAATGCATAAATCTTCAGTTGAACCAATTGCTAAAAGGTTGCAATTAAAAGCACATTTTTTACTACATTTTTAGATTCATTGATCTTGTTAGCTACTATTAGGTGTTTGCTTAAAGCAAAATGGTCTGATCTATTCCGAAATGATTGATCAATCTACCGCGATTAATTTAATTTATGATCTTGAGTTCTGGTCTGGCCTCTGTATTTGTTAGAGAGGAGTCTCTTCTTCATTAGAAATCAATCGGACTGATCTGCATGTTCTGAATTCTGACTGATTTTACTGTCTGCGATCTGTCAATTCATTGTGATGTGATCATGATTGAGTTAGTTGATTTTAGTATATCTAGTGGCAAGATCAGAAAACATTGAACAGGAGGAGAGAAATGTGTTTTTCAATTGCCCCTTTATGCATTGGCCTAGCACTCCCAGGTTATTTTCATTCCTCTATCGCGCCTTGCATCTGATGAATAAATTGCCCCTTATTTGTTCTTCCCATTTCACAAATTACACACATTTTCCCGCCACTACCACTTTGGATCAGTTTCTCACATTTTCAGCAGATTCGAGGGGTGAGTCTTTTGCGTTCAAATCCACCACACCACATGCATTTTTGTAAAGCGCAGCAACATTTTTTGATCGCTTTTTGTCCTTGGTGTCTCGTCAGTTTACACATTTTACAACGCTCAAAAGAAACAACATCTTCTGCTATATATTTGACTTTTTGGAGTTTACACCAGGGCTGCGTCGAATGTTCGGTGTTCGAAACTTTTGACGTCGAATGTTTGAGTTTGAATTTTTTTGTTCGAATTTAAATTATTCCAAATGTTCGGTGCAGCCCTGTTTTACACGCACACATCATTTGCTGTTTGACACACCATTTTCACACACTCGTTGAACGGAACCAAATTCAAATAAAAACATTTATTTTGCGTTGCAGGCCTTCGCCTGGTTTGCGGACCTGTTGGCCGACCACTCGGAGATTTTCTGGTCACTCTACTCGGTCGACCTGGACGCCGCCTTGGAAATGCAGCCGCCCGGTAAAACAAAAGATTACGGAGAATCAAATTAGTCTTTTAACGTTTTAACCCCTGTTTTTATTAGAATTGTTTGGGATACAGTTCAGTGAATTTAAAGTGGGGCGCTTTGCTTTCTTTCACATTAATTTTAAATAACAATTTAAAAGAAACTTTTACAACGATTGATTTTAAAGGGAAGGAACTAGAGAAGGGGAGCAAAGAGGAGAAGGGAAGGAAGCAGAGCAGTGAGAGATTGGAAACAAGGATATGGGTAGGCACAAAACGGTCAAATTATTCTGAAAGAACGGGTAACTTTAGCATAGGTAATGTGAAAGAAACGGTAGGGGTCACTTGTGTACCGCCATTTGTGTACCGCCAGTTGTGTACCGGGTCCATTTGTGTACCGGGCCATTTGTGTACCGCCACTAGTGTACCCAATGAATTTTAACGAATTTTACCTTGCAAATCGGTGCGATAATCGACAAATTATAGCTCATTCGACGCGTCT